>JARYGA010022901.1:0-60764 GCA_030545235.1 Helianthus tuberosus
ATTTAGTGGGTCTTGTTATCTTTAAAAACATGATTAGTTTCTTAAAAACTTTATTTTTAAAGAATTTGAAGTTTAACAACTTCTAGTCAAGATTCACAAAAATATTTCTTTATGAAATTTCTTGTTACACAAGTGTTTATACACTTGTTTAGTTACCAAGAATGTCTTTGGTTCATAAAATATCCGGGTTTTAACAAAACTAGTATCTTTCACTTTGTTCTTCCGAAAAACCACTTGTAGATCTTTGGATCTACAAGTTTATAACCTTACTTTTCAAGAAAAATTATGTTTATTCAAGTTTCAAGTTCATGGTGGGTGGTTTCATCATCTCTCATATTTCTAACACTAACATCTTACTAGTTCATGTTCTTGAACATGATCTAGCATATCTAGATGATGATCCATCCAACTTTTACTAACAAACAACATCAAATAATCATGAGTACACAAGATTTACAAGATTTACACACATAACTTCTCTTTATCCACCCTTTAACACTTTATGTTTAAGACTTGTTCATGTTCTTTAGTGTTTCTTAATTTTTCACCATTAAATCATCTATTAACCACCAAAAACAAGATCAAGATGATGATTAGAAGCACTTACTACTAGCACAAGGCTAGGGAAGAAACAAGGCGTAAAAGCGGTGGATAAAAGGAAACTAGAGTGGTTCTTGAACTTCCGAGTGCAGCGAGCTTAGTTGTTGAACCTCTAACACCTTTGTATGTATGAGAAATGATTGAACAAGATCTTGATGATGGGTGTATGGTGGTGATGGTGTTCGGCCGAAGACACAAGGGAGAGAAAGAGAGGAGTTGTTTGTTGTGTGAGTTGATGAAATGAAGGTCCTAATCTCTTGTGTTTATTTATAATCCAATTCACCCTTTATCCATCATATATTATGTTCTCTAGATATCCAACAATAGTGAATAAAATAATCAAAAGGAAGGCAAAGGGTGGGTCACCCCTTGTGACCGTCAAAGTGAGGGGGGGGGGGGGTAAGGGGTTGGGTGGTGATGGAACTTGTTACATTCTAGTTGGTTTAGAATTGTATAGTTAGTATATTAAAGTGTATGTTATAATATAAAGGGTGTTAGGGTGTTCGGGACCCTAACTAGCTCAGAAAAGTAAAAACAATGTGTTTGACAATATTTTTATGTTCCGGGTAAAGTCCGGTTGTTCGGTTGGATGTTGATCCGTTAAAGTGCTACATAAAGCTTTAAAGTGTCTTTTATATTGTTTTTAGTGACACATTAAATTACCAACACTTTGGAAAGTGCCTAGGACTATTTTACCAAGTTCTTGCACTTTACTAGCATTGTTAAATGCTGAATTTTGATTAACTAGTGCAGAATTCTGCACTTTAAGTATGTTTTTGGCACTTCCGGGCACTATAACTATCACCTTGTGACGCGGTTTTATGATCCTCACCTCCCTACACTCACTACTAGTGTAGTACTTTATTCCCGGCTCATACTGGCCTCAAAATATTGTCTGTCTAGGTGCTGGCATTGTCAGCAAGTTGTCTGGGTTATCCGCTCACTGTGCTAACTGTGCTTTGTGCATCATGGTTGTCACTAAAGTTTGTGTGTAAATAATAGAGTGACAGTATAAAGTGTGATGCATGAGTAGGTATGTATCAGAAATCAGTAAGCAGTTTAATCACAGCTGTAATCAAGCACAGTAATTAAGCACTAATTAAATACTAATTAATTGTACGGATACCTGGATTTGTGAGGGTTGTCACATTCTCCCCCCGTTAGAGAAATTTCGTCCCGAAATTTTAGTCTCTGCTTCTAGTTGCAGGGGTCTTTGGAAATAAATGGGGGTATTTCTCCTTCATACGATCTTCACGTTCCCACATGAATTCTGGGCCGTGTCTTGCATTCCATCGAACTTTGACGAGTTTGACACTACTCCTGCGCGTTTTGTTAACTTTCCAATCTGTAACCTCAGCGGGTTCTTCAGTAAAGTGGAGCGTGTTGTCGATATGAACTTCGTCAGCTGGAATGATCACTGTTTCTTGTGTTGGACTCTTTTTCAAATTTGATACATGGAATGTATCATGAACACCATTAAGTTCGGCAGGTAGGTCCAACTTGTATGCTACAAGCCCAATCCTTTGTAGGATTCTGAATGGGCCAATGTAACGCGGATTCAACTTCCCACGCTTTCCAAAGCGTGCCACACCCTTCCAGGGTGAAACCTTCAGTAAAACCATATCTCCCACCTCAAACTGTAGAGGTTTTCTTCTTTGATTTGCATAGGCTTTCTGCTGTAGCGAGCTGCCTCGATACGCTTTCGAATTTGTGCAATCTTGTCTGTTGTCTCTTGCACTATTTCGGGACCAACAAGCTATCTATCACCCGCATCAGCCAAGCACAGTGGTTGTAGACAGCTTGTTGGTCCCGAAATGGCGCGGCTCCAATGCTTGTGTGGTAGCTGTTGTTGTATGAAAATTCGACCAACGGTAAATGATTATCCCAGCTACCACCTAAGTCCATTACACATGCTCTCAGCATATCCTCCAACGTCTGAATAGTTCGTTCACTTTGGCCATCAGTTTGTGGATGGAAAGCGGTACTTTGGTTCAATTGTGAGCCAAAAGCTTCTTGGAAAGACTGCCAAATCCTTGACACGAAGCGTCCATCTCTATCAGAGATAATCGAGAGATGCACTCCATGACGTGCAACAATCTCTCGCATGTATATTTCCGCAAGTTTACTAGTGTTGTCCTTCTCTTTGATTGGCAGGAAGTGCGCAGACTTGGTTAGACGGTCTACTATTACCCAAATTGTATCATGGCCCTTGGGCGTCTTTGGCAACTTCATTATGAAGTCCATTGAAATCTGCTCCCACTTCCATTTGGGTATTTCAGGTTGCTGCAGGAGACCTGAAGGCTTCTCGTACTCGAGCTTTACCTTGGCGCACGTTAAACACTTACTAACATATACTGCGACATCGCCCTTCATCCTAGGCCACCAGTAGAAATCCTTGAGATCCTGGTACATCTTATCCGCTCTGGGATGAATTGAGTACCGCGACTTGTGGGCTTCATCAAAAACAACCTTTCTCAAACCACCAAACAGAGGAACCCAAATCCGTTTTATGAAGCATAAAGTTCCTTCCTCGTTTGGTATTAACTGCTTCTCCATCCCGCGGAGATATTCGTCCTCAATATTCCTTTCTTTCAAAGCTTCTCTCTGTGCGGCACGAATGCGCAGAGAGAGGTCTGTCTGGACAATCATCTCCAAAGCTCTAACCCTTATGGGCTTGATCCTCTCTTTTCGACTCAGGGCATCAGCGACCACGTTTGCTTTCCCTGGGTGGTATTTGATCTCGCAATCATAATCATTCAACAGTTCTACCCAGCGCCTTTGCCTCATGTTAAGCTCCTTTTGGTCAAATATGTGCTGCAGACTTTTGTGATCAGTGAAGATTGTGCAGCGCGTGCCATATAAGTAGTGGCGCCAGATCTTTAACGCAAATACCACCGCGCCTAATTCCAAGTCGTGCGTGGTATAGTTTTTCTCGTGAATCTTCAACTGGCGTGACACATATGCTATAACCTTTTGGCGCTGCATCAGCACGCAACCCAAGCCTTGGCGCGAGGCGTCACAATATACCACGAAGTCATCCGTTCCTTCGGGTAGCGATAGGATCGGTGCGTCACAAAGTTTGTTCTTCAACATCTGAAACGCTTCTTCTTGCTTATCACTCCAATCAAACTTTTTGTCTTTCTGTGTGAGTACGGTCAGAGGTTGAGCGATTTTAGAGAAATCCTCAATGAACCTTCGATAATAACCAGCCAAACCTAAGAACTGTCGAATCTCGGTTGGCGTTTTTGGAGTCTCCCAATTCTTAATTACCTCGATCTTTGTTGGATCCACATGGATTCCATTTCCGTTAACCACATGTCCAAGAAATTGGACTTCACGCAGCCAGAACTCGCACTTCGAGAACTTAGTGTATAACTTTTCCTTCTTAAGTAGCTCTAGAATAGCTCTTAAGTGTTGTTCGTGCTTGTCCTTCGTCTTCGAGTAGATCAGAATGTCATCGATAAACACAATCACGAACTTGTCGAGGTATGGCTTGCAAACTCTATTCATTAGATCCATGAAAACTGCCGGTGCGTTCGTTAACCCAAACGGCATTACCAGGAACTTGTAATGTCCGTAATGAGTCCTAAAGGCCGTTTTCGGGATACTTTCCTCTTGTATCCTTAGTTGATGATATCCTGATCGAAGGTCTATCTTTGAATAAAAACTTGAACCTTGCAGCTGATCAAACAGGTCATCGATTCTCGGCAGGGGATATCTATTCTTGATAGTCAACTTATTAAGCTCGCGGTAGTCTATACACATCCGAAAACTACCGTCCTTCTTTTTAACGAATAGTACTGGTGCTCCCCAAGGTGAGAAGCTTGGCCTGATAAATCCTTTATCCAATAGTTCCTGAAGTTATGTCGACAACTCCTGCATCTCTGAAGGCGCAAGTCGGTAAGGTGCCTTAGCCACAGGCGCGGCGCCTGGGACTAAGTCGATGTGGAACTCGACTTGTCTTTGCGGCGGTAATCCTGGCAAGTCTTCTGGAAAGACTTTAGGATATTCTTTCACGACTGGAATGTCCTCGATCTTTGGCTCAGCAGCTGCTTTATCCACGATGTGTGCAAAAAATGCAACACATCCCTTCTGTAAGCACTTTCTAGCTTTCAGACAGCTAATAATTCTCAGAGGCGTATCACGCTTCTCTCCATGAACTACGATCGTCTCTCCATCTTCTATTGGGATGCGGATGGTCTTTTCGTGGCAAACAATCTCGGCCTTGTTGCTCGATAGCCAATCCATCCCTACTACCACGTCGAAACTTCCCAATTCGACTGGCAGTAGATCCAAAGTAAACTCGCGTTCCGCCAGCTCAATTACGCATCCTCTGATGACTTCGCCCGTTTCAACTAGTTTCCCATTCGCCAATTCAATCGAGTATGGAATGTCTAACTTACTAGGTGTCAACCCAAGTATATTCTTAAATTCTAATGATACGAAACTATAATCGACACCGGTATCAAACAGAATAGATGCAAAACGTTGGTTTATAGGGAACGTACCAGTGACTACGTTTGGATCCTGGCGCGCTTCCCTTGCGCCGATGTTAAAGACTCTTCCCCGTGCTTGGTTCAGTTTTGGGCATTCCCTCTTAAAGTGCCCAACATCTCCACAATTGAAGCATCCTGGCCCTCGGCCATTTCCATTCCCATTTCCACCTTGAGCGTTGTTTTGGTTGCGATTTCCACTCCCAGCTTGATTTGCAAAATTCCCACGGTTTCCGTTTCCTCCATTATTCCCTTGCGGGCGATTTCCATTTCCACTCCCATAACCTCGATTACCACCACGCCCAGTACCAGTTCCGGCCCAACACGTATCCTTCGAGTGGCCGTTCCTCCCACATGACTCACATTTTTCTCAATCCGCACGGGCCAGAATGATGGCGCTGGCATGTATCACACCTGGGCAGAGTGCCCATATAACCTTTTCCTCTGCTTTCAACACTGGTTTTGGCCTTGGCCGGTGTGCTCGACTCACCTTTCTTGCTCACAATGTTGGTACCTTGCTTGAAATTCGAAAATTTTAGCTTGTTTTCCCCAGACGACTCCACGTGAGTCTCTTTATTCTTCGGCTCCGAGATGGAAAATTTGTTCAACCTAATGGCCTCTTCAGTAAGCGCCACACTGAGGTCTATGGCTTCCGTGATCGTGGCAGGTTTGGACGTGGTAACCATACTCATTATCTGGGGTGGCAATCCCCAGATAAATCTCTCAACACGTTTAAACTCGGGTGTGACCATGTACGGTACTACATGAGATTAATCATGAAATCTCTGAACATATTCCGCAATCTTGGGACCATCCATTCTCAGATGCCAGAACACAGTTTCTAGCCTTTGTATTTTAGCACGCGTGCAGTACTTCTTTCTCATTAGTTCTTTCAACTCGGTCCAGGTTAACGCATAAGCAGCAGCTTCTCCTAACGTCTGCACTTGCAGATTCCACCACGATAGGGCTCCATCCAGAAACAGCCCTGAGATGTAGGTTACTTGTTGCTCGGGAGCGCATTTGCTCATTCTTAAGACAAAGTCTGTCTTTTCAGCCCACCTAACAAACGCAACGGCACCTCCTGTGCCGTCGAAATTCACGGGCTTACAGTCGAGAAACTGCTTGTAGGTGCACCCTGCACATACGTTAAAATTTACCAATGGTATTAGCGGGCGTGCTATAAATATCCAAATGTATGGTAATATGTCTCAAGCCACTTGACATTACCATGGGGTTGATTGTTGTTGCCGTTGTTGCTTGAATGACTCCCGCTTGTTCCTCCTTGGGAGGCTGCATATTGAGCTATGGCTGCAGCAATGATCCCTTGGAGTTCCACCTCTGTAGTGGGCATGCGTACATCACGTCTTGGAGGCATCTTCTAAAAGATGATCATATAGGTCAAGTCGTAGTAAGTATGATAATTATACATATACAGTAACATTCCTCCACACATAACATCTCATGTTATAAATTAAAACGTATAACCCAACAAAGCATGTAGTGAGAATGTTGCCATTGAGCTTTTCATTAATCACGACCACAACACTGTTTTTAGAAGTTTAATAGTACATCATACATCCAAATGACATCAGCGGGTCACATCACCCTCAAAAATACAAGTCAAACTACAACTATCATATACAAAAAGTGTGATCTCTCAAAAGGCTTCGTAAGCTGGCTCAATAGCGACCTTCTCACCAAAAGATCGACCTGCATAAAACCAAAAATATGCCTATGCTGATGGCGGTGGAGGAGGAGGAGGGAAATGAGAGAAAAGTAAACGACGCATGTGTAACCAGTCCTCCTCTAAGGCACGATAGGCGCGTAGCAAATATGCTATCTGCTGCTCAGAAGTCCAAAAGCGAGCGTCTGAATCGGGGGAAAGTGGACGAGGAGTGTGTTGTCACACCCCGACCGCGTAAAACAACAAACCGCGGCGGAAACATCGGGGCGTGTTGCGACAGAATTAATTGTTTCATAACCATGGCACACAAAGTTGTATTTTATTTATAAACAAAGGTGTTACATTGTTTCAAACAGGAAATTAAAGAGTTCAGAACATAATTAAACATAGTCTAGCTTCTTTTAAAGTCTCTAAGGCACAGGTCCGCCCTAGTATCATGATCAACATCCTATGGAAAAGCACCTGAAAACACATGTGAAAATAGGTACGTCAGCATAAAAATGCCTGTGAGATACATAGGTTTTGCGAAAATAAGATTCATGACTTATGTTTGAGAAAATGTTTAGTCATGAACCTTGTTATTTGCTTTGTCTTGTAAATCATTTGAAAACAATAAGATCAGATGATATGTATAAGTAAATGTCAGGTTAAATAAATAACCATGTAAAAATGTGTTTGTATAAGGTAAGTTGTTTGTAAATCAATATCTTGTGAAAAGTATGTTATTTGTATAAAATGTTATATGTATCAAACTGAAATGATTCAAATAACGTTACGCCATGTAATACCATACAAACACTTATATATAGGAAGTACCAGCGGCGTATCCACCATGCTTGTATCATATTACACACGCATCGTTACTTAATCACTTAATCAAACCAAACCAAACAATGTAAGAAGTCTATGTTTAAATCAATTGTCAAATGTATTGGGTAATATGTCAAAGTGTTTATGTCAAGATGTAAATCATGTCAAATGTCTATGTCAAATATCCATGTCAAATGTCTATGTCAAATATCCATGTCAAATGTCTATGTCAAATATCCATGTCAAATGTCTATGTCAAAAATGTCATGTATGGCAAGTGAAATGTCTCAACTAAACCATATGCACAAAAACAAAGTATTGAAGTAAAACATGGTTTAAATCAACGCTATGTTTTGTGTAAATGCATGCAACTATTTAATATGAACATTTATGCGGTATTGTGAAAATGCATACATCCAAGCCTGGCGACTGTGGTGATAAACCCTTTAAACAAATTAAAGGTCTATCTGTCTTATGTCAACGAATTCGGTCATTCCTTTCTGTCCCCTTACCCTGGGATGTCCGGAACGGGAGTTGTCAATTCCTATGGTACCACTACCTACTAACGAACGGCGTAGCTAATGTTAATGAATGTATTGTCCCATGTAAACAAACCAAATGTCATACCAAAATGTAAACATGTGAAAACAATGCACTAAGTATGTAATCAAATGAACATACATAGCGTGAAATGTCATGTAAAACGATGTACTAAGTAATGCACATAATGGGCACACCTAGCAGGAAATGTCATGTAAAACAATGTACTAAGTAATGCACACAATGGGCACACCTAGCAGGAAATGTCATGTAAAACAATGTACTAAGTAATGCACACAATGGGCACACCTAGCAGGAAATGTCATGTAAAACAATGTACTAAGTAATGCACACAATGGGCACACCTAGCAGGAAATGTCATGTAAAACAATGTACTATAATGTACTAACGAACATAGCATGTATATGATGTGAAAACAGGAAAGCATGAAAGTAACAAGTAGGCACATGTGTTCCACCCCAAAACAGTTTGGAAAACAGTAAAAGAGGGGTCTATGTACTCACTTGAGATTGCTCAGTTGTATAAAGATAATCACCAAGCAACGCTAAAGATCTCGGAATCAAACGGCACCTAATATAGGTAACTATGTTAATAAACCGGACCTATCTCGGAAGACTGGGTAGCATTAGGGTTTGTAAACCAAATGAGTGTCGGAACTCACGTGATATGGTTTAACAAAGCCTACATGCTAAATGAAACTTAACATAATTGTTTACGACCCATTACGACCCGTTTAGGAAGCTTATGCTACTTTAACGCATCGTGCGCGTGAAACGCGTTCGGACCGCCTAACTAGTCCTATGATAAGTATTATATGCCTAAACATGTTACATAATCAGTTACGTGACAAAATTTTAGGTTACATATGCTTAATTACCAATTATGTATGAAAAGGGTATTCTGGTAATTTACCTAAGGCATATAAACTACCTATCATACAACTACTTAAACGTCGTGACCATAAGGTATAACCTCGGAAGGTTATTCCCTACACTATGGTCACCTAACGTATTTGGTCGGATCCTAATGATCGACCAAACTGGGTCGGGTTCGAAGGTATAAGCGATTTATCAGATCGCTTACCCTACGACCCTAGACAACGTGGTAATCAGTAGGCATAGTCCCAAGGGACTATGACCATCGTGATTACAATCACGTTGCGAAGTTCTAACGAACTTCGCATTGACCATTACTGGTCAACGCTGAAAGTCAAACAAAGTTTGACTTTCTGACTCGAAAAGCAGTAAAAATAAGGAAAAGAACGAAAGAATACTTACGAAGGGTCCCCGAATGCTAATCTAGATCAGTATAGTTCAGGTATGAAACAAGGTTTCAACTTAGAACACAACTAATAAGATTCTTGTGCCTTAAAACAATGAAAGGCATGGGGTATATATAGTATTCGGGTAACCGTTAGGATCGTTTCTTGAATAACGTGATCGAATCTTGTGCGTACACTTGTCGGAATGTTATGGTGCCACAAATGCTCCTTAACTTAGTGACACATCACTTAAAACATGTGGTTAAGAATTAATTAGTTGCAACTTGCATTTAAAAACATTGAATCTGTCCAGAATGTCAGTCGCGTAGCGCGACTGGTAGCCCCTCAGGCGTCGCGCTACGCTAGCACCCCATCTGAATCAGAAAGTTTCATTTTTGGCAGCAATGGTCCCTGCACGTGTTTAAGCGATTTCCGATGCGTTTGAACCCCGTTAACCTCATTTCAAGGCTCTAAAATGAAGTTAAAGTATAGGGAACTCAAAACATGTTCAAAAATATGCCGGATGATGGTCCGTTTGGTCGTACGAACGCGATGTTCGCTTAATTACGACGGAATGCGCATAAGCGCGAAAAACGATCCAAATGATGCAACGAATGGATTTTTCTTATGGCGAACACTAAAATATAATGTAGTCATGCTTACATAAATTTGTGGATGTCCAGATGTATTCAGAACGTAAGTTATGCGCGAAAATGCAAACTTGTGCACTTTTTGACACTTTTAGTCCCTGAATGTCCCAAAAGTTTATTTTAGCACACCAAACCCCTCAAAGCCTATTTCTAAGCTATGTAAAGGATATTTAAGGTGTGTTTAACTTATGGTCATGTTCCGGAATGTTCGTTACAGTTCAAATTGACATACTTTCGCAGTTTGTCATATTTAGTCCCTGTAAGCGAATTAACTTGTTTTTGCCATAACAAAGCCTTCAAAACTTATTTCTAAGTTATGTAAAGGTTATTTAAGGTATGTTGAGTATATGTTGATGTTCCAGAGTATTTCTCGCATTAAACTGAGTACGTTTACGCACTAGTTTGCGTATAACTCTCCAGAAAGCGATGTAGAGTTTGAAATTACGTAAAAGTCAAAACATGAAAAATGTATAACATAACAAAACAGACATTGGGATCAAATAACATTTTTTTATTGATAATAGAACTGTTCATAGTGATTACAAGCACAGTTGTTACAGTCTCCCCTACTTGTGGAAATTTCGTCCCGAAATTTATTTAGAGGAAACTCGTGGAAAAAGATGTGGATATTTCGCCTTCATTTGATCTTCGCGTTCCCAAGTAAACTCAGGTCCACGTTTAGCTTCCCAGCGAACTTTGACCAAAGGAATGCGCTTGCGTTTGAGCCACTTGACTTCACGTTCCATGATTTCCACTGGTTTCTCAACAAATTTCAGTGTTTTGCCAACACGAATTTCGTCAAGCGGTATGGAGAAGTTCTCATCAGCTGTACACTTCTTGAGATTGGACACGTGAAAAGTTGGATGAACATTTCCCAGTTCAGGAGGTAACTCAAGTCTGTAGGCTACCTTTCCGATTCTTTCGACGATCTTGAATGGTCCAACGTATCTAGGTGCAAGTTTTCCTTTCTTTCCAAATCTGATCACACCTTTCCAAGGTGAGACCTTAAGTAATACTCGATCACCGACTTGAAATTCAAAGGCTTTGCGTTTTGGGTCCGCGTAAATCTTCTGACGGCTTCTAGCTGCCTGAAGGTTATCACGAACTTTCTTGACCTTGTCAGTTGTCTCTAAAATGAGGGCAGGTCCAGTAAGTTGAGCCTCGCCAATCTCATTCCAGCAGACTGGTGAACGACATTTTCGACCATAGAGAGCTTCGAAAGGAGCCATTCCGATGCTAGTGTGATAACTGTTGTTGTAGGAGAATTCAATCAATTTAAGATGTGAATCCCAGCTACCACCAAAATCGATCACACAAGCTCTTAGCATATCCTCCAGAGTCTGGATTGTTCTCTCAGATTGACCATCCGTTTGCGGATGATAAGCTGTGCTCAGATTAAGTTGGGTCCCCATAGCAGATTGCATGGTTCTCCAAAAGTGAGAAGTGAAACGAGCATCTCTGTCAGAAATGATGTTCAACGGAACACCATGTCGAGCTACAATTTCATCCACATAGATTTGAGCAAGTCTGTCAGTAGGAAAATCCTCGCGGATTGGCAAGAAATGTGCTGACTTTGTAAGACGATCAACGACTACCCAGATGGCATCATGACCCTTCTTTGTGCGTGGAAGTTTGGTAACAAGATCCATAGTAATGTTTTCCCATTTCCAAACTGGGATCTCTGGTTGCTCCAATAAACCAGAAGGACGCTGATGTTCAGCCTTAACCTTTAGACAAGTAAGGCATTTGGATACGTATAAGGCAATGTCTTTCTTCATACCAGGCCACCAATAGTGTGTACGAAGGTCCTTATACATTTTATCTGAGCCCGGATGAATAGAATAACGAGACTTATGGGCTTCATCCATAAGCAAGGTACGAAGATTATCCTGGCTTGGGACCCACAAACGGTCCATGAAGTAATATGATCCATTGTCCTTCAGTTCCAGAGCAGGTGTTATGTGATAAGGAAATTCCTTATCCATTAAACCTTGTGAAACACAAGATTGTTGAGCTTGAGCAATGCGTGCTTGAATATCGGATCGAGCTTGAATAACAGATTGAACACGTACACAATGAAGCTTAGTACGTTCCTTACGACTCAATGCATCGGCTACGACATTCGCCTTACCAGGATGGTAGCGAATTTCGCAGTCATAGTCGTTTAAAAGCTCAACCCAACGTCGCTGTCTCATGTTGAGTTCTTTCTGGTTGAAGATATGCTGAAGACTTTTGTGGTCAGTGAAAACCACACATTTTGTCCCGTACAAATAGTGTCTCCAGATCTTTAGAGCAAAGACTACTGCACCCAACTCAAGATCATGAGTGGTGTAGTTCTTCTCATGTATCTTCAATTGTCTTGATGCATAGGCTATGACTTTGTTCCTTTGCATAAGAACACAGCCAAGACCCAATTTCGATGCATCACAATACACGACAAAATCATCATCACCCTCAGGCAATGATAGGACAGGCGCATCGCAAAGCTTCTGCTTCAGGTGTTGAAAAGCTTCCTCTTGTCTGAATCCCCAGTAAAAGGGCATTTTCTTCTGAGTTAGAGCAGTTAGAGGAACTGCAATCTTAGAGAAGTTTTCAATGAAGCGGCGATAATAACCCGCTAGACCAAGAAATGAACGAACTTCAGTAGGAGTAGTAGGCGTATCCCAATCCTTAATCGCACTGATCTTGGAGGGATCTACATGAACACCTCGTTCGTTGATAATGTGTCCCAAAAATTGAACTTCTTTAAGCCAAAATTCGCACTTGGAGAATTTGGCGAAAAGTTGCTCTTTCTTCAGGAGTTCCAGAGTAAGACGAAGATGCTGCTCGTGGTCAGCTTGCGTCTTAGAGTAAATCAAGATATCGTCAATAAAAACAATGACGAACTGATCCAAATAAGGTTTGCAGACCCTATTCATTAAGTCCATGAAAACAGCAGGAACATTAGTCAAACCGAATGGCATAACTGTGAATTCGTAATGTCCATAACGAGTACGGAACGCTGTCTTCGGAATGTCTTCTTCTTGCACCCGAAGTTGATGATACCCGGAACGCAGATCGATCTTCGAAAAATAAGAAGCGCCTTGTAATTGATCAAAGAGGTCGTCTATGCGAGGTAGAGGATATCGATTTTTGATGGTAAGCTTGTTAAGCTCACGATAATCGATACACATTCTAAAGGATCCATCCTTCTTCTTGACAAAAAGAACGGGAGCACCCCAAGGTGAAAAGCTAGGACGGATAAAACCTTTGTCAGAGAGCTCCTGAAGCTGTTTAGACAACTCTTGCATCTCCGACGGTGCAAGACGATATGGAGCTCTGGCAATGGGGTTTGCACCAGGTACGAGATCAATGCGGAACTCGACTTGGCGTGCTGGAGGTAGACCAGGTAAATCTTCAGGGAACACTTCAGAATAATCCCGTACGACAGGAATATCTGAAATAGACTTACCCTTGCCTTTATCTTCTGTAACATGTGCTAAGAAAGCCACATAGTTCTTCTGCAGATACTTCCGAGCTTTAAAACAAGACATGAGTCTGAGACCACCGGTAGGCTTCTCACCTTGAACCTGCAGGATCTCGCCTGTCGAAAGTGGCACACGAACAATCTTCTTAGAACAAACTATCTCTGCGTGATGCTTGGATAACCAATCCATTCCCACAATAACGTCGAAGCTTCCAAGTTGCATAGGCGCGAGGTCAATAGGAAAAAGATGGTCGTTAAGATTCAACTGGCAGTTGTGAAGAACAGAATCAAGAATAATGGGTTCACCACTAGCAACCTCTACTGTCAAAGATTTGCCTAGTTTCGTTCTAGACACGCGAAGCATAGGCTCAAAAGACAAAGACACGAAACTCTTATCGGCACCGGAATCGAAAAGAACGGATGCAGGCTGATTATTAATAAAGAACGTACCGTTCACCACATTATCGTCAGCCTGTGCCTCTTGGGCATTCATGTTAAAAACTCGGCCTCGAGCCGGAGCCTGATTTTGGTTTTGGTTCTGGTTCTGGTTGGCTAGCCTTGGGCACCGGTTTCTGTAGTGGGTCAGATCCCCACAATTGTAACAAGCACCCGGTGGGTATTGTGGTCTTGCAGCTTGACCCTGTTGCGGAGCAGGAGGCTGAGCAACTTGTTGAGCCGGGTTCTGAACCGCGGGATTCTGAGCAGATCGACAAACATTGGCGAGATGGCCTGATTTCCCACAGTTAGTACAGAAACGGCATGGAAGTTGCGGCTGGTGGTGACTGTTGCATCTATTGCACAAAGGTGCATTCCCTGTATAGGGTTTCTTTGCTGGAAGCTGTGCGGGTTGGTTGGGAGCTGCCAGATTAGCTTGGGCAGTGATAGCAAAATTTTGGGAAGCCTTATGCTTCCTTGACCTCTTCGAAGAACCAGAGTTCTTTCCATTCAAGTTTTGACCTTTCTTGCTATCTTCCTTGTCAGCCGACTGCTTCTTGCCCTTGTCACCCTTCCGGTGTAACTTGTTCTTCCGGATCTGTGACTCAGTCAATGTCGCAGATAACTCGATCGCCTGACGAAGTGTGGCAGGGTTACTACCAGTAAGAATGTCTTGTACCGAGTCAGGTAGACCATCGATGTATCTCTCGATAGCCTTGTCGAGTGGGGTGACCATTGTTGGGCAAAGCAGACTCAATTCTTCAAACCGATCAGTATAAGCCCTGTGCTCACCACTATCTTGCTTCAAAACATCAAACTCTTTCTCCAACGCTCGCTGTTCATGGCGAGGACAGAATTCCCTCATCATAAGGGCTCTAAGTTCAGCCCATGTCTGTGCGAGAGAAACTTCTGCACCCCGGTCTCTCATAACCCCGTTCCACCATGTCAAAGCCCTCTTCTGAAATACGCTCGAGGAGAACTCGACCTTGCGATTATCCGGACACTGCACATGGCGAAAAGTATTCTCTATACTCTCGAACCACTGAAGAAGCCCAGTCGCTCCCTCAGAACCACTAAACTTGAGTGGTTTGGCCTGGTTAAAATCCTTGTATTTGCATGGAACATTGTTGTTGTTGTTGGCCTGGTTCCATTGAGCAAAGAGATTTGGAAACTGAGCAGCCATCTGCTGCGCAATAATTTCTGCCAGCTCGGCAGTTGCTATCTGATTCTCGCGTCGAGGAGGCATTCTAAAAGAGGAAAACATGTAAAGAAACGAGTGAGATGATTGGATGAAAAGAATGAGATGAAACAAAGTCAACAAAAGCAAAGATGGTGGTCATTCGTCCGTATCACAAAGCAAACAAACGACTCACAGTGACTAATCAAAGTAAATGGATCAAAAATAATGTATAATGAAGACATGCTCGCCTATAAGTGAACACTCATCCCAAGAATTCCCAGGTAAGCACAACTGGTCTCGCGTCTGGTTGAGATGTATACGAAGTGCTTGCCTAGACAGAAAACTCAGAATACAGGCATTCACCCTTCCAGTTTGCACATGTTCACATTATTTAAAACCCAAAACGTTTGACGGGATTTTTGAAAATTAGAAGGCACAAGGCCAAAAACCAAACTTGAAAAGGGTTCAAAACCATAAAACAGAGGGTTCAAAACCTTACAATTGAGGGTTCAAAACCTTGTAAAAATTTATTCAAAAACAGATGATTGTTTTTCAAAAATCGTTTCGGAAAAATTTTGGTTCCTTGTTTTGTTAATCACCTAAGGATAGGTGATGTACATGTTTTAAGATCTAAACACAAGATAACTTGTGTTAGGTTCCTAGAAAAGTTATAGTCTAGGTCAAAGCATTACTAATAACCTAATTCCCTATAACCATTGGCTCTGATACCAACTCTTCTGTCACACCCCGACCGCGTAAAACAACAAACCGCGGCGGAAACATCGGGGCGTGTTGCGACAGAATTAATTGTTTCATAACCATGGCACACAAAGTTGTATTTTATTTATAAACAAAGGTGTTACATTGTTTCAAACAGGAAATTAACGAGTTCAGAACATAATTAAACATAGTCTAGCTTCTTTTAAAGTCTCTAAGGCACAGGTCCGCCCTAGTATCATGATCAACATCCTATGGAAAAGCACCTGAAAACACATGTGAAAATAGGTACGTTAGCATAAAAATGCCTGTGAGATACATAGGTTTTGCGAAAATAAGATTCATGACTTATGTTTGAGAAAATGTTTAGTCATGAACCTTGTTATTTGCTTTGTCTTGTAAATCATTTGAAAACAATAAGATCAGATGATATGTATAAGTAAATGTCAGGTTAAATAAATAACCATGTAAAAATGTGTTTGTATAAGGTAAGTTGTTTGTAAATCAATGTCTTGTGAAAAGTATGTTATTTGTATAAAATGTTATATGTATCAAACTGAAATGATTCAAATAACGTTACGCCATGTAATACCATACAAACACTTATATATAGGAAGTACCAGCGGCGTATCCACCATGCTTGTATCATATTACACACGCATCGTTACTTAATCACTTAATCAAACCAAACCAAACAATGTAAGAAGTCTATGTTTAAATCAATTGTCAAATGTATTGGGTAATATGTCAAAGTGTTTATGTCAAGATGTAAATCATGTCAAATGTCTATGTCAAATATCCATGTCAAATGTCTATGTCAAATATCCATGTCAAATGTCTATGTCAAAAATGTCATGTATGGCAAGTGAAATGTCTCAACTAAACCATATGCACAAAAACAAAGTATTGAAGTAAAACATGGTTTAAATCAACGCTATGTTTTGTGTAAATGCATGCAACTATTTAATATGAACATTTATGCGGTATTGTGAAAATGCATACATCCAAGCCTGGCGACTGTGGTGATAAACCCTTTAAACAAATTAAAGGTCTATCTGTCTTATGTCAACGAATTCGGTCATTCCTTTCTATCCCCTTACCCTGGGATGTCCGGAACGGGAGTTGTCAATTCCTATGGTACCACTACCTACTAACGAACGGCGTAGCTAATGTTAATGAATGTATTGTCCCATGTAAACAAACCAAATGTCATACCAAAATGTAAACATGTGAAAACAATGCACTAAGTATGTAATCAAATGAACATACATAGCGTGAAATGTCATGTAAAACGATGTACTAAGTAATGCACATAATGGGCACACCTAGCAGGAAATGTCATGTAAAACAATGTACTAAGTAATGCACACAATGGGCACACCTAGCAGGAAATGTCATGTAAAACAATGTACTAAGTAATGCACACAATGGGCACACCTAGCAGGAAATGTCATGTAAAACAATGTACTAAGTAATGCACACAATGGGCACACCTAGCAGGAAATGTCATGTAAAACAATGTACTATAATGTACTAACGAACATAGCATGTATATGATGTGAAAACAGGAAAGCATGAAAGTAACAAGTAGGCACATGTGTTCCACCCCAAAACAGTTTGGAAAACAGTAAAAGAGGGGTCTATGTACTCACTTGAGATTGCTCAGTTGTATAAAGATAATCACCAAGCAACGCTAAAGATCTCGGAATCAAACGGCACCTAATATAGGTAACTATGTTAATAAACCGGACCTATCTCGGAAGACTGGGTAGCATTAGGGTTTGTAAACCAAATGAGTGTCGGAACTCACGTGATATGGTTTAACAAAGCCTACATGCTAAATGAAACTTAACATAATTGTTTACGACCCATTACGACCCGTTTAGGAAGCTTATGCTACTTTAACGCATCGTGCGCGTGAAACGCGTTCGGACCGCCTAACTAGTCCTATGATAAGTATTATATGCCTAAACATGTTACATAATCAGTTACGTGACAAAAGTTTAGGTTACATATGCTTAATTACCAATTATGTATGAAAAGGGTATTCTGGTAATTTACCTAAGGCATATAAACTACCTATCATACAACTACTTAAACGTCGTGACCATAAGGTATAACCTCGGAAGGTTATTCCCTACACTATGGTCACCTAACGTATTTGGTCGGATCCTAATGATCGACCAAACTGGGTCGGGTTCGAAGGTATAAGCGATTTATCAGATCGCTTACCCTACGACCCTAGACAACGTGGTAATCAGTAGGCATAGTCCCAAGGGACTATGACCATCGTGATTACAATCACGTTGCGAAGTTCTAACGAACTTCGCATTGACCATTACTGGTCAACGCTGAAAGTCAAACAAAGTTTGACTTTCTGACTCGAAAAGCAGTAAAAATAAGGAAAAGAACGAAAGAATACTTACGAAGGGTCCCCGAATGCTAATCTAGATCAGTATAGTTCAGGTATGAAACAAGGTTTCAACTTAGAACACAACTAATAAGATTTTTGTGCCTTAAAACAATGAAAGGCATGGGGTATATATAGTATTCGGGTAACCGTTAGGATCGTTTCTTGAATAACGTGATCGAATCTCGTGCGTACACTTGTCGGAATGTTATGGTGCCACAAATGCTCCTTAACTTAGTGACACATCACTTAAAACATGTGGTTAAGAATTAATTAGTTGCAACTTGCATTTAAAAACATTGAATCTGTCCAGAATGTCAGTCGCGTAGCGCGACTGGTAGCCCCTCAGGCGTCGCGCTACGCTAGCACCCCATCTGAATCAGAAAGTTTCATTTTTGGCAGCAATGGTCCCTGCACGTGTTTAAGCGATTTCCGATGCGTTTGAACCCCGTTAACCTCATTTCAAGGCTCTAAAATGAAGTTAAAGTATAGGGAACTCAAAACATGTTCAAAAATATGCCGGATGATGGTCCGTTTGGTCGTACGAACGCGATGTTCGCTTAATTACGACGGAATGCGCATAAGCGCGACAAACGATCCAAATGACGCAACGAATGGATTTTTCTTATGGAGAACACTAAAATATAATGTAGTCATGCTTACATAAATTTTTGGATGTCCAGATGTATTCAGAACGTAAGTTATGCGCGAAAATGCAAACTTGTGCACTTTTTGACACTTTTAGTCCCTGAATGTCCCAAAAGTTTATTTTAGCACACCAAACCCCTCAAAGCCTATTTCTAAGCTATGTAAAGGATATTTAAGGTGTGTTTAACTTATGTTCATATTCCGGAATGTTCGTTACAGTTCAAATTGACATACTTTCGCAGTTTGTCATATTTAGTCCCTGTAAGCGAATTAACTTGTTTTTGCCATAACAAAGCCTTCAAAACTTATTTCTAAGTTATGTAAAGGTTATTTAAGGTATGTTGAGTATATGTTGATGTTCCAGAGTATTTCTCGCATTAAACTGAGTACGTTTACGCACTAGTTTGCGTATAACTCTCCAGAAAGCGATGTAGAGTTTGAAATTACGTAAAAGTCAAAACATGAAAAATGTATAACATAACAAAACAGACATTGGGATCAAATAACATTGTTTTATTGATAATAGAACTGTTCATAGTGATTACAAGCACAGTTGTTACATGTGTGGTGCTGCATATGGGGTCTGATAATGACAAGACAGACGTGGAGCTCTCTCCAAATCCTGAATATGACGTGTCAATGCATCCTGCTGTATCATTAAGGAAGTAAGGATGTCCTCCGTAGAGTACCCAACATGGTACGGGTGGTACGGATCAGACAGTGGCATGATAGAGTGCGTAGTCCATAAAAATGGCTCGCTAGACGGTCTAAAAGACGATGCAGTAGGTGGTGCAACAGAAAGAAACTGAGGTGTGAACGGTAAAGATGATGGCAGCACGGGTGGAACAAAAGTAGGATGAGAAATATGTTGTATAAACTGGCTGCCTCCTGACAGGAAAGGAGCGTGACCAAAAGGCTGTCGCGATGAACCCTCCCCAGGACGTGGTAGAGGGATGTCCTGGAGAAAGGTAATCAGAAGATCAGTGCGGTGAACATCTGTGGTGTGTGGGGGAATCAAGGGAATATCAGTGGGTGCAGTAACAGGTACTACTGGAGGTGTAACAGGTAACACAAATGGTGGGTAATCGTCATCGTCATCGATCCACCCGTTGCGGGTGTCGGCGTAACATGGATCTATATTAGTAGCAAAAGGTCAACGGTCAAACAGTACCGGCACGGGATCGGGAAATGGTGCCTCAACAACAGGATCATCTATCAAGGGTGGAGCAACAGCGAGAAGATCAACAGCGGGTATATCACCAACAAGAGGTGCAGCGGCTGGTGCATCCTCATGTACAGGGTCATGCTCTATTGCAGGGTCAGGAGCAACTACTGGCTCTGGGGCCACAGCAGGCTCCAAGTCAACAAGATCCATATCAAAATCAGCAGGGATGTCAAGCAAAGGGTCAATAGGATCTACGGGCGCCTTTAAGGGCTGATCCATGTGGATAAACTCAATATCGTGGTCAGGGTCGAAATCAGGGGGAAAGATCGGCTCAAAAGCGTCATCGACCTCGTGGTCGAACTCGAACTCGTGCGATGGACCGGGTGCAGCTGACATCGCCATGTCAGGGTCAGAAGAGTGAGACTGCACACCGTGGTCGTGCGAAGATGCAGATGCCACAGACTCCAATGAGTCCGGGACAGGTGAACCAACAGGAAGCTCCTCCACAGGGGCCTCAGCGATGGGAAGAATAACGTCAGCACCAATAGGGGCCCCGCCCTCATAGTCAGCCTCAGGCGAATCCTCCTCAAACAGATCGATGTCGTCATCAGAAACGACAGTGAGTGGCATATCCATCACAGGAAAAACAACAAGCGGTACAGGAGCAGGGATCACCGCGAGTGGTAAATCCCCGGCAGGAAGGCCATCAGCAGGCTCAACTCTGACGTCAGGCAGCGCGAACGGCTGGAAGTCAACGTCGTCTGTACTGGTGGTGTCTGATGTGTAGACCTCTCGCTCTGAAGGGATCTCGTCATTTGACACGATCGCCATGGGGTCTAGTGTGTCTGATACTCCTGTGTCTGATGATGAAACCATGACGTCTGTAACACAGTCACATATATGCACATATATCAATCATAAGGTCAAATAAACATGTTAGCCACAATAAAGCAAAAAAGTAATCATCCTAGTCTCCTAGACTACCCTCCCAGCCTCTCAGACTGAACTTCCTAGCCTCTCAGACTAACTCCCTGGTCTCTAAGACCAGCCTCCCAGTCTCTAAGACTAAATCCCTGGTCTCTAAGACCAATCCTCCCAGTCTCTAAGACTAATTATCCCCAGCCTCTAAGGCTGATCCTCCCTCAGTCTCTAAGACTGATCCTCCCTCAGCCTCTAAGACTGATCCTCCCTCAGCCTCTAAGACTGATCCTCCCTCAGTCTCTAAGACTGAAATATATAAATTTGAAAAAGTGTATTTGTGCCTTTTATTTGTAAAAATGTTTTGTATCCTGGATCTGGACATTTAGTGTATGCAATGTAAAAATGTTTTCGTGAGAGCCCTAGTGATCATAGTCTAGACTCGAGAGAGAATCCTAGTTCACTATGAACGATGATCTGATACCAAGCTATCACACCCTGGCTTTGCGGAAGCGTGGGTTTATTTTGGTGTGACTTCTTAATACCATAGCATAATCACAACAATGCTATATGAAAATAAAACCATGATGTTCATCCATTCAATAAGTTTTAAAAGTTACCACAACCACATTGTTTAAAAGTTGACACTTAACACCGATTACAACAATGTCATAATTAAAAACTTGTTCACGAGACACAACCAAAAGACATGAATGAAAACACAGTTTAAGACTTGTGACCCGTCCAGGCAAAAGTCACATTTCCTAAACTCGGATGACATCATTACTCCTACGCAGCTTGACGACATTGCATACCTTGCCAGATCCCCTAATTTCCTGAAATACATGTAGTTTGAAAAATCAACAAAAGTTGAGTGAGTTCATGTGAAAGTGAGTATGTATAAACCCTTGTAATATGTCTGTATGTATGAAAATCCCTGGTATGTAGCAATTAAGGAAAAAGAGATCACCATTGGGTTGCAAAGCCAATGATATGTGTGAAGTGATGCAGGAAGACTCAAACCTAGCGGATTTATGCGTCGTGCTCAAAGTCACCCCATGGTCCGTACTGTGGACTCAGGAGCTGGGCTCGCTACACCCAAATAGATCTACCGCTCTTGACCCTCGGTCCTACAACGAGGATTAATGGCCCCAAGTAAAACCTACCCACTCACATGAGCTAAGTAGTATACCCTGCTTAAGCTAACCATACCATGTATAAAAGTGTCTGTAAATATTGTAACATGTATTCCACCCCCGAAGTATAAAAACTGAAAACAGTTAAGAGAAAAGGGGGACATGAACTCACTGAAGTGCGTATCCCGAAATGTAAGTCTCCAACTCAACCTGCTGCGTGACGACCTACACGTACTAATGCCTATTAGACGGATGGTCGTGCCTTGGCTTAGGGTTTAATGTTTTTGGAGAAATAGTTAGGTAACTATTCCGTGATCACACTTCTTATTTATTTTATATTTCCTTCCCAAGGATGAGGGTTTTTGATACATGTTCACTTTATGATTCCCAAAATATATTTTAAGTCTCACTTGAAAAATATATTTTTTTAATCACTTGTCTAAAATATTCTAATTCCAAAATATACATATTTTTCCCAAAAATATTATATTTTACCTCATACAATTTCCAAAATAATACTTTATCAAAATATACATATAAGAGTATTCTTCAGAAATACTACATAAGTTACGTTCTAACGTTTGCGTTGCAATAACAATACTGGGGTACTTAAATATTTATTTGTGAGAGCGTTGATATTATTTTGGAGTCGTAATTTCACAATATTTTCAAGTTATATTATTTTTATCCTAAAAATAATATATATCTAGTTCACAAAATAATCAAATAATTACACAAAAGGTTTAGTAATAAATATATATTCTAAATATATATTTATCAAATTTTACTTACGAAAATCAACCTCCGACACTTTAATATTTTTGTAATAAAATCATGGCGAAGTTTATTTCGAAAATAAAGTTAAAAATATATTTGTAAACGCTTGTTAGAAGAATATTACTAAGTGTTAAAATTCTAGAAAAATTTCGCCAGAGTTTCCTCTGTAAATGGAGGTGTCCACGCTTACTAGCGTATCATTTTCTTTTTAAAAAAATCAATCAAACAATTTACCAACCAACAATATACAATATTTACTTGCTAGTCTTCACAAAAATAAGACTAAATCATAACTCATGAACTTGAGAGTTTTATAAGAATATGTAGTAAATCACCAACACATTTAGTGGGTCTTGTTATCTTTAAAAACATGATTAGTTTCTTAAAAACTTTATTTTTAAAGAATTTGAAGTTTAACAACTTCTAGTCAAGATTCACAAAAATATTTCTTTATGAAATTTCTTGTTACACAAGTGTTTATACACTTGTTTAGTTACCAAGAATGCCTTTGGTTCATAAAATATTCGGGTTTTAACAAAACTAGTATCTTTCACTTGGTTCTTCCGAAAAACCACTTGTAGATCTTTGGATCTACAAGTTTATAACCTTACTTTTCAAGAAAAATTATGTTTATTCAAGTTTCAAGTTCATGGTGGGTGGTTTCATCATCTCTCATATTTCTAACACTAACATCTTACTAGTTCATGTTCTTGAACATGATCTAGCATATCTAGATGATGAACCATCCAACTTTTACTAACAAACAACATCAAATAATCATAACTACACAGGATTTACAAAATTTACACACATAACTTCTCTTTATCCACCCTTTAACCCTTTATGTTTAAGACTTGTTCATGTTCTTTAGTGTTTCTTAATTTTTCACCATTAAATCATCTATTAACCACCAAAAACAAGATCAAGATGATGATTAGAAGCACTTACTACTAGCACAAGGCTAGGGAAGAAACAAGGCGTAAAAGCGGTGGATAAAAGGAAACTAGAGTGGTTCTTGAACATTCGAGTGCACCGAGCTTAGTTGTTGAACCTCTAACACCTTTGTATGTATGAGAAATGATTGAACAAGATCTTGATGATGGGTGTATGGTGGTGATGGTGTTCGGCCGAAGACACAAGGGAGAGAAAGAGAGGAGTTGTTTGTTGTGTGAGTTGATGAAATGAAGGTCCTAATCTCTTGTGTTTATTTATAATCCAATTCACCATTTATCCATCATATATTATGTTCTCTAGATATCCAACAATAGTGAATAAAATAATCAAAAGGAAGGCAAGGGGTGGGTCACCCCTTGTGACCGTCAAAGTGAGGGGGGGGGGGTAAGGGGTTGTGTGGTGATGGAACTTGTTACATTCTAGTTGGTTTAGAATTGTATAGTTAGTATATTAAAGTGTATGTTATAATATAAAAGGTGTTTGGGTGTTCGGGGACCATAACTAGCTCAGAAAAGTAAAAACAATGTGTTTGACAATATTTTTATGTTCCGGGTAAAGTCCGGTTGTTCGGTTGGATGTTGATCCGTTAAAGTGCTACATAAAGCTTTAAAGTGTCTTTTATATTGTTTTTAGTGACACATTAAATTACCAACACTTTGGAAAGTGTCTAGGACTATTTTACCAAGTTTTTGCACTTTACTAGCATTGTTAAATGCTGAATTTTGATTAACTAGTGCAGAATTCTGCACTTTAAGTATGTTTTTAGCACTTCCGGGCACTATAACTATCACCTAGTGATGCAGTTTTATGATCCTCACCTCCCTACACTCACTACTAGTGTAGTACTTTATTCCCGGCTCATACTGGCCTCAAAATATTGTCTGTCTAGGTCATTGTCAGCATGTTGTCTGTGTTATCCGCTCACTGTGCTAACTGTGCTTTGTGCATCATGGTTGTCACTAAAGTTTGTGTGTAAATAATAGAGTGACAGTATAAAGTGTGATGCATGAGTAGGTATGTATTAGAAATCAGTAAGCAGTTTAATCACAGTTGTAATCAAGCACAGTAATTAAGCACTAATTAAATACTAATTAATTGTACGGATACCTGGATTTGTGAGGGTTGTCACACGAGAGACCCAGGTTCAGCAACTATATAAGGAGGCATCGGGCTTCAATAGCAAATCGTTCACTTTCTTTCTGTATCTCGAAATTCTGAAGTATTAGGCATAATATTCGAGTATTATACCCCCTAATTAGAGAGGTTCTGCTCCGTTGTAAGTATTATAACCCCAGTTTCGTAATAGATACGCTGCCCGATTGATTTAGGGTTCCGTAATAACTGTCGTGGTTCTGCCCGACGTAGTTGTTGGAATGCCGTCTCGGGGAGGGTATCATTAATATTTTCAAAGGGTTATGATACTAACCAATGTACATTTGTATAAATTATAGATTATATCCAGGAAACCCTTACGCGAAGTCTAAGATAGCAATGTGAGTAATCCTCTTTTTGTTAAATTTTTACAAAACCTTAAATACTTCTCCCTGCGAATAACAGTTATTGAGTATTTGTAAGAATACAATTATGATGAGTATGTTGGGGTTTTGTATACAAAATTTGTTACCACCTGGTAAAGGAGTAACATTTCCACAAGTTGAGTATGACAGTACCATGGATGTTAATTGATATGTCTTGGAAACAAATATAATTGCGAGATCGCCCTCAATACTGTACACTGTGACTTTTTAAACTTGATTAAATTGGGATTCACTCACCAGTATTTCCCACTGACAAATGTTTTTAAAACACGTTTCAGGTAACAAACTGTGAAAGCCAAATAGAAGCCAGCTGGACAGCACTGAAGGCTTGGAAAAGTGGCAATAAAGTTACCTAAAATAAAATAGATGTTTTTATTAAATAAAATAGGATTTATTCCTATAAAAACATGTGTACTATGAACTTGGGTTTTATCCCAATTGGTTAATGTTATGAAAATGTGGTATTTTACTCTAATAAATATTTCCTAACTACGGTCCTGATAAAAAATTCCGCTACCAAATTAGACAATACGCGATACCACCGAAACTGGCTCGCGGCCACCCCTTCCCGGGAACCAGGGATCGGGGGTTGCGACATATAACCATCTTGTAGCTTTGTCCATTGGTTAAAATGTCCCTCAAGTACATAACATAATCTCTAAGTAATCTAAGGAAGATCAAGAAGGATTTTGCAAGATCAAGAGACGATTATGGTGGGGGCCACATGGTGACCGTCCATATGAAGGGGGGGGGGGGGGTTCTTGGTTGGGTTTAAATGTTAAGCTAGATTAAATAGCTAGAAGTTAAGTGTATTAGTTAGTGTCCATGCATATGATGTGTTATATAGTGTGTCAGGGTGTTCGGGGACCATAACTAGCTCAGAAACATTAAAACAATGCTTCTAGTATAATTTTGGTATTTCGGGTAATGTCCGGTTGTTCGGTTAGATACCGGTTCGTTAAAGTGTCAAACTATACCGTTTAGTGTTCTTTATGTACCCTTTTGTGACACTTTTAATTCCCGACACTTAGGAAAGCATTCAGGACCATTTAGTCATATTTTTGCATGTAATAAACTTGTTAAAATGCTGAATTTTGCTGATTTATGCAGAATTCTACACTTTTTGTGGGTTTTAGGCACTTTCCGGCACTTTATCTATCACCTAGAAAAGCAGTTTTGTGGTCCTTACTTCCCTACACACTATACTAGTGTAGTACGTAGTCTCTGGCTCATACTGGGCCTCAAAACACTGTCTGTCTATGTACTGAACTCCCGTCAGTGTTTTTAGTTTGTTTGATAATGGTGCCAATTCTGTTCTGTGCATTATTAGAACTATATCGTGTTGCATGTAGTAATGATAAAAGTCTTGCAACATGAAATGTCATTGTATGTATATAACAGTAATCAGAATTTCATTTGTCTTGTAAACTAGATCATGCACAGTTATCAAAGCACATACTATTGTTCAATTATTGTACGGAATGTACGGAAAAGTGACAGTTGTCACAGTTATCATGACTAAAGGAGAACACCACATAGAGTGTTATTAGATAATTAATGATCCGATGAAGATTTGTTGATTGTGGAGATTACCGTTTACACTGATCAATCATTCAACTTGAGCATAAAGTTGATCAAGGAAAACGGGATTTCAGGTTTTCGTGGGTATTCGCTGATTTGAAGATGATCAGTATGGTATTTGAAGTTTCTATCAATTGTCGGTTAGGTTTTTGAAGATCGAAGGATCGAGTAAAGAGTGCGTTAAAACCAAACGTGGATTTGGTTAACATCGAAATGGAGAAGTCGTGTTGCTTAGTTTCAAGTTGTTTAATGTTCGTGAAGATTGCAGTTTAGCAAATTAGAGGATTAGGTCAGGAACCGTGCAAATAGAGATCTGAAGCATAACTTCAATGGGTAATACATTGAATCAAATGGAAACCCGAATCATCAATCAATGGGAATTATTTGAAGATATTCACAAACACTTAATTGAAGTTGAAGAAATATTCAAACACCTCTCTCATATTTAAAGATTAATATTCGATAGCAACGTACAAGGGGGAATCTGTTGGTGCTTTTTGTGTGTTCGTTACTTGTCGAAAAGGCTAAATAGAGCATGTATTGAATATTGTATAGATGTGTGGGTGTGATTAAGTGGTTAGGAATAGCACGACACATACACACGCATGAGTCCTACGTGCGCATGAGTCCTACTCGCGCAAGAATACTGCACACGGAGGACTAAAGGCTATAAATATGCCCTCCGTGAGCATTATTCCATAAGTTTTGGATTTGAGAGGAGATCGAGCATGTTGCTCTCTCCCAGTGTTTATTGATGTATGCTCTTTCGGTGAGATTTGGAAGCTAATAAAATCGGGTCGCCTTACACGTTATGCTGCCAAAATTTCTACGGAAATAGTATTTTATCCATACTTCCGTCTAAACTCATCGGATCCTTCATTTAGATCTGAAATATATGCAACAATGATTACAATTATATATTATAAGTAATAGATGTAGTGTATGCAACAATGATTCAACTAAAGTATTTCTAGTAACATATGTAATGTAATTAATAATGCAGATATTATAAAACATGCAATGTATGTAGTAATGATTACCCAAAGTTATCTTCCATTACACATTTAGTTTACGCTACAATATTTTTTTTTTAACGGCAAATTTGGATCACTGACGGACCACTGGAGTATCATCGTGCCACCAGAGGAACCACCCGATCATATCCATCTCCACTAGGCATAATGCCACACCAATTCAGGAGAAAACCCAATAAATATGGGAAAACCCCCTTGTGGGAATCGAACCCAGAACCTATTGGTCCCAAAGCCTTATCCCACCACCAAGATGCCACTAGGCTACAATATTACATTACATTAAAGTGTAATAAGAAACACACGTAACATAATCATCCATACTATACGTTATAGTGTTTAGTTTCACTTATTTACAAAAACACCACGACATGAAATTCACGTAATGTAATAATCAATATATACAATTAAAAAAATTAATGCTGTGTGTATACACGATACTTCCAACACATCGTTTTTATGTTTTTCATGAATAAAACTTGCATTTCACTTTTTCACAAAAATGCCAGTATATGCAAAATTTTCAGCAGGAAGAATAGACAGTTGCTTGCTTTTAAATTTCAAGGATGTTCTCATTTGAAACTACCTTTATATATCATTAACCAATAAGTACCCATGGTTTCAATAAATATATATATTGATTTAAGTACACTTCTACTTCTTTCTTTGAATTGTAGTTTGTTTTCTTCTTTTGTTTAACTTATTCAACTATATATACAAACGAGATCAGCAGAGAACGCCCTAAATTGTGAGAACGAATCCTGGTTGAAAACATGGTGCGCGATATTATCAGGGTGGAGGGGCTTTTTTATCTTCCCTTTTTCTATTTTTCGTGTGTCACAACACGGCTTTATTTTTGGCATATAAGATTTGTTTGGTGTTTAGTTATATTCAATAATTATCTGACGTTTTACTGGTCTTTCTTAGATCCGTCTCATTCAATTAAGTGTTCTCATGTCACATAGATAACAGTTTGGCGTTTGTGGCGTTCCCAAATCCAATAAAATTAGTTAATAATTCTAACATCATGACGTCCATGGTGTTACCAAAATCATTATATACATTTAATAATTCAAATTATACATTTTTTTGGCGTTTTGTAGATTTTTACCAATTGAAATAATCCCATATATCTTATAAAGATATTTTTTTTTCGTTCATAGCATTCTTAATAATTCATTAATAATTCAAAGGATTACAATAAGATGAGATCAAAACAAACTGGGATTACATCAGAGATGTACCCATCGCTTTGTTTATCGCTTTCTTCAGATTCATCATGTTGTGCATTGGCGTATAACGCCATTATGTCGTCTCGTCTTTGCTGCAACCTATGCTTAAATATCATAACAAACCTGGATCTTGCATCGTTCGAATGTGCTAAATCACAGAGTTGTTCAAGAAGATGTAGTCTCTCTATCTTCAACATTTCTTCCATCGGCAATGAATATTTGAACCCATGTTGATAAGTCACTTTAACCGTTCTTGTTTTTTCATCCAAACTCCAACTGCTAACTGTTGGTAGACCAGTATCGTCACTATCATCATCTTCATCATCATCATCTCCTAGAAATTTTCTCTTCAATCTTCTTATTACCTTTCGAGTTCTTTCACAATCGTCGGCCATTGGAACCCCACAGGCCAGAATATCTATCTGAACGGCTTCATCCATACTAAGTATGGCCTTGATTGTCTTGATTTTCACCCTTCTCATGTCAGAGAACTTTAGTACGAAACGTTTCTCTGACCTATCAAACCTCCATGCAATAACTTGAGCCATTTTTTTATGTTTTTCTGGCGTTTTAGTCAAGGTGTGGCGTGTTAGAGAATATGTGGAGTGTTAAGTTTTCTTTACCTGTTCTACTATGCAGTCCTATAACGTCAGGCAATTATAACGTTTTTGAAAAGAAAAATAAATTCAAGTATCGATGTAGTGGATTTTAGTTATAATGTTAGTAATAAATTTTTCATCGCTTCAGTTTACTATTTGTAGTTACTGTTTGTTCAGCTTCATCTGTTTTATGGCTGTAACACCAAGATGCCACAAATTTTATTATGGTTGTAAAGTTTGACGTTTGTGGTATCTTGGCGTTTTACAAGCAATTTGTTAGAGAAATAATGTATTTTTTTATTGGAAAATTAGAAAACAAACCATAGAAAGAAAAAAATAGAAGCGAAAAAAATAAATTAAAAATTCTAATCGAATTTCTCTTCCAATTAAATATTCACTGTCATCGGTCTCTTTCTTCTTTGAAACTACAAGAACCGTCACAAATATATGACGTTTTTGACTTTGGTGTGATTTATTGTTTTTTGTTGTTGAAGTGCCTTTTTTTGTGGATGTTGAACACAAAATGACGTGGGTTTTTTTGTTTGGTCTTCATCTTTATCTCCATCCCACTCTTCAGTGTCATCGGTCTCTTCATGCCATTCAAATATTCATCAAGAACAAAGCACACAAAATGACATATGTCTGTCATCAGTCTCTTTTTCTTGAAGATTTGTCCATCTCATGCAGCAAAATGTTATTGAGTTACACCCCTCAGCTAACAATCCACTCAGTGAAACTTCACGCACAACAATACTGAATATCCAAGAAACGATGTTTGCCATCTTTGATTTTTTTTCAACTTTTTGGCGTTTTACAGTGAGCGGTATTTAGGAACCATGGTTTTTGTTTTTTGTTTTGATCAATGGAAGGTTTGTTTTGATCAATGGAAGGTGCAGACATTTCTATTTATAGGATGTATTTGGTGCGTAGTTTAGGCGGGATATTATTAATAAGTGCAATTAATAAAATATCCGTCGTTTCAGTTACTGTTTTGCTCAGCTTTATCTGTTAAGTCTGTAACACGTCCCATCTTTCAATTTTGGCGTTTTATATTTAATGACGTTTTGTAGGCTAAGATCATAAAATACACCAACTAAAACATAGAAAAAACCACGCTGGAAAATATTTTTTATTAGTTGGCGTTTTGTATTTATTTGGCTTTTTATATTTAATGGCGTTTTTATAGAGAAACGATGTTTGCCTTTTTTTACCATTAATGAAGCCAAGCAATAAAATTGATGTTATTTACGAAAACGCCATCGCGCCAATCTTGTCCATAGATTGTTTTGATCTGACGATCCATAAGCGTTCTCACTGTTCTCACATTTTTCACCGTTTTTCCGAAATCCTGACTCACTATATATATATTTCATGTTTGTCATTATGCAAGTATAGGATTGGTATGCAATATGTGTATGTAAGTTGGTATGTAGAGTATCAGTGTGTGAAGCTTCTACTATTTATTCTATAATTTTACGAATTTTATGTTTAACCTTTCAAGATTGTCAAATTTATATTACGTTTATCTTCTTCTAAAAGTTTGTTCCGCTTAAATTTATATCAATGTATAGTTATTTAATACCAAATGAGCTTAATTGTTTTACAATTAACTTTCAATTATTGCTATGGTCTAGTTTGTGTTTAGAGATTTTGTACACCATTAATAACGTGTTCACTTACAATTTGACCTAAAACTAACTATAAACCCAGTAGCACGCCATACATTTGGTGTGTGTTGGTTTAAGAGCATGTTTGGCTAAGCTTTTTGAAACAACTTAGTGACTTATTGACTTATTGGTTTTTTCCTCTCACATACATCCTCATTGCCAAACATCATTTTGAAGCTTATGACTTTTCAAAAAACCAATAAGTTAATAAGTTGTTTCAAAAAACTTAGCCAAACATGCTCTAAATTTAGATCTTTATTTTATATCTACTTACTGTCATGTCCATATACATTTATGTTTTTATGTGTTAACCAGCTATTCCCAAACTTAATTATTTAAGCTTTATGATTCTTAGGAGATAATGATATTGAAACTGGATATATTGTGTAATATAATCCAAATAAAAGTTCTTGTTTGTAATCTAAGGCCAAATGATTTTTAGCTTATGTGAAACTAATATACTGTTGATGTCCAAAATGGCGATGATGGAGGCATCACGACGAGACTAAGATGATCGTTGGAAAAGGTGTAGGTCCCGAAATCTGAGGATCGATAACGAACCAAATCACTTGTTTATAGCAAACACGGTTACGCGTGCGGAATCCACGTAACTATGCCAAATCAAACACGTAAAACGATAACGACACGGTAATAACCAATGATACACACTCGATTGATTAAACGGGATGAGAACCGATTACAAACTGATACAAACACAGTTTTACAGAATTTTGACAGAGTTTCTTTATGTGTAAGCTCTCATCTTCTTTCAACTGTGAAAGCAGATGTGTTTATATAGTCTCTGGGCCCTACTGTCGACGAAACACAAGGTGTCACGGCGAAACAGAATATGGGCCAAACATTAGGCTTGAAGCAGCCCAATACACGACGAATCAAGTGTGATTCGTCATGAATGTCGGCGAAACAGACATAATGAACATTGGTCTGTTTCGTCATGATGTGTTCGACGAAACAGACCTGTTTCGTCGAGGTCTGCAACTGTTGTGGTTGTTTCTTGAAACAGACAGCAACAACAGCAACATATAAACAACTTATAATGACCATTCTACCCTTTGTATGCAACATGCATTGTTCGAATAGCATTACATATTAAACGGAGACAAACAAGTCAGACACAAGTGGATAGGAGGATATCCGACTTGGTCGACATCAAATACATACTTGATAAACATTAAAGACCGTACAAAATACATCATTAAGTACAAGACTAGTTACAGACACTAAAAATGCATCAACAAACTCCCCCTTGTCTGTTACTCGTCTTCGGTCTTCTAATCTTCCATCTCAGTGTTGTTCGGACCACGAACTGCCCGAATGTATTCCCCTGTAGTAGCAAAAACACGCTACTCGCTGAAACTTCATAGCTTGACGAGCATCCTGATCTTCATAAAAGATATTGTGACGATATAGTCTGTTAATATCAGCCTCAGACATGTTGACAATCCACATTGGATCCAACATCCGGTAATTTGCACGACCATCTCTAAACACAATCACGGCTTCATGCGTGTCCGAGTCGTAGCACCACAATGCCATATCTTCAAGAAAATCCTGCTGCATAGGCATCAATGGGATTTTATCTACGACCCTCGGAGGCTGGTACACAAGCTTGTATCTGCAAGTGTTGGTGTCCGGATCAAGAGTAAACTTGATCGGTTGATAGACAGGAAATTGTGGCTTGTATGATTCATCCTGGTTTTGACGAAACAGATTTAATTCGCCGACAATGGTCTGATTCGTCGACTCTTCTGATTCGTCGACCATTCTATTTCACCAACAGGTTTTTCAAAAACACAGAGGCTGGTAAAATTTTGTAGTCAAAACAGTGGTAAGATTTTGCAGTCTAAACAGATTATGATCACATTTCCATTCTGTTTGAATTTTCAAATGCAAGAACGTTTTTATGAAGAAGATTTTAGGCATCCGGTAGAAAACACCAAGCAACAACTTCGGCTTAATCAAAAACGAACTTTACACAAATATACTAAAAACAAATTTAAAGCACGGTAGACTAAATGAAAATGCGGAAAACTGTTAAAAACACTAAACAAACTGTACAAGTGCAATCTTTTTGCGAATCTCAAGGACAAGGAATCATACCAGCTTACGGTCTTAGTCAACATGATTTTGATTTCTGTTTAAAGCTCTGGATAAGTATACTGCCTCGATTATCGGTATTGTGGTCCACATAAGCTCAAACTAATCAGATTTAATCATAATTTAAGAGATACGATTAACGGTAAGGATTATACTTACAAGTCGATGTAAATCCACTCACGACACATTCCCGTATCAAGGTATGCACGAGAATTCATCTTACCGGTGAGTATACCGATTATCATCTGTTTGACCGTATAAAAATGTGAGAAACTCACTTATTTTGATTGAAAAACAAGCCCTATGTGATAAAATCACTTATTGATGAGGAACTTGATTTTCAGATGCATGAGGGCACAGGAGCAAGTCCGTGAACAGGTCAGTACTTCCGTACAGCAGAGAGACGAACTTGACTCCCCCAAAGGATCTGTGATAATTTATCACTTATTTTGATTGGACATGTGATTGTTGATCACTTATTGAGGTCGAATGCAGTATGTACACGTATGTATAGTATCATGGAAGATCTTAGACTTCGTCTCCGTTATTTTTACGGTTTGATACAACCATGATACCCAGATGATAAGCAGCATAAAGACCGAATATTTCAGATCTCGGCAATCTCTCAAACGAGATTTCGGTACTAAGACCATATGCCAATGAATGGTTCCCACCTGACTTGAAGTCTGTTAGGTTTGTATCATCCTGCACATTTTAGTCTGATTGAGAGCCTACCGATACATCGTTAGAAGAGATACTTATCATTTTTCTTTTTGTTTTTCATTTTGAGCACATTGACCGACCACACCAGTGAACTTCATCATTTTCCTTTATCCAAGAAACTCAATTTTGGTTTTTCTATTGTTTTTGAATTTTTGAATTTTTCAAACGAAACGACAGAAAGTAAAGACATCTTTTTGGATTTTGAATTTTTGCAATGTTTTTGTATTTTCTTGAAATTTCTCCCCCTAAAATTTGCAAAGTTTACGAAAACTAAAATCTTTTTGAATTTTCAAAGTTTATAAAGAAAATATTTACAAAAACGATCAGCCAAAGAAGTTTACTCGGGTATCACCTTAATGCCATTGACCAAAAGTAGATAATCAAAACGTGATTTATCAAAAGCTTTTGTAAACAGGTCGGCACGTTGGTGATCAGTGGGGACATGAACGACATCGATTAATTTCTTGTCAAAACAATCACGTATGAAGTGATATTTAATGTCGATGTGTTTAGTCTTGGAATGCTGCACAGGATTTCTAGTGATCTGTAAGGCAGCATTATTATCAACAAAAATATTAGTAGATAGGAATTCTAAACCGTAGTCGCGCATTTGTTGTTGTATCCAAAGAACTTGGGAGCAACAACTCGAGGCAGCAATGTATTCTGCTTCACATGTTGATGTAGCAACACACGTTTGCTTCTTGCACTGCCACGTGACCAGGCGATTTCCTAAGAACTGACATCCTGCTGTTGTCGATTTGCCATCGATTTTGCATCCACCAAAATCAGAATCACTGTATGCAATTAATTCAAAGCTATCATCCCTAGGGTACCAAAGACCAAGGTCCGGGCATCCCTTCAAATAGCGAAAAATCCTTTTGATAGCTGACTGATGAGAGGCCTTCGGGTTTGCTTGATATCTTGCAAGCAGGCATGTTGGATACATTATATCAGGCCTCGAAGCGGTGAGATACATGAGAGAACCGATCATGGCGCGATAGTATGAGGAGTTGATGCTTTCACCCTTCAAATCCGGAGTAATCCCGTGATTCTGCGGAAGAGGGGTACCAATGGGCGTTGCATCTGACATTTGGAATCGGTTCAAAATGTCACCAACATATTTAGTCTGATGGATGAATATCCCAGACTCTGTTTGTTGAACTAGTAGGCCCAAGAAGAAAGTCATCTCCCCCATTGCGCTCATTTCGAATTTTTCTTGCATAACTCGTTCGAATTGCCTGCACAAAGAATCATTAGTGGAACCAAATATTATATCATCAACATATACCTGCACCAGCAGAAGATCTCCATTTTGTTCCTTGATAAAGAGTGTGCAATCAATAAGACCTCGTCGAAATCCATTCTCCAGAAGATAGTTGGATAAGGTTGCGTACCAAGCCCTAGGTGCTTGATGTAAACCATAAAGAGCTTTGTTTAGCAACCAAACCCGATCGGGGTGAATAGGATCTTCAAAACCTGGAGGCTGTTCGACGTGCACCTCTTCTTGAACTATACCATGAAGAAAAGCACTTTTGACGTCCATCTGGTAAACTTTGAATCCTTTGAAAGAAGCATAAGCTAAGAAGATCCTAATAGCTTCCAGACGTGCAACAGGTGCATAAACTTCATTGTAGTCAATGCCTTCTATCTGGCAAAAACCCTGAACAACCAGTCTCGCCTTGTTGCGAATAACAATTCCACGGTCGTCCTTCTTGCATTTGTAAACCCATCGTGTGCCAATTTTCTTGTAATTATCCGGCTTTTCAACAAGCTTCCAAACACCAAGCTTTTGAAATTGTTGCAGTTCATCCTGCATGGCTTCAACCCAAGAATTATCTTTTAAAGCATCCTTCCAAGACTTTGGTTCTTCTTGTGAAACGTAACAAGCAAAGGACCAATCGTTTTGAAGACCAGATTCTCTAATGGCTGAATATAAACCAGCATTCGGGTTATTTCTAAGCTGATTACGCGTCTGCACACCGCTTTGGACATCTCCTATAATGTTCTGCTGTGGATGGGTATTGTGAATCCTCAATTCAGGATGTTCAGGAACACTTGTATCAATACCCAAATTGTTAAGATTAAGATCAGCAACCAACTCCGCACCGGGTATATGCGTGGAGGTGGAGGCATTCCCTTCAGCAGTATCATCATTCTGCACTTGAGGAGTTTCTAAAGAAGAGCCTTGAACAGGAGCAACCGGGGCAGAAGTGCCTTCAGTCGCATCTAGATGTTCATCATCTTCCGATGACTCAGTAGCATCTTCAAATACCTCATTTTGAACTGTATTGTTAACTGAATTAGAACCTTCAGGGCTAACAATAACAGGTCTTACCAATGGCGAGCCAGCAGCGTTGTCACTATCAAATAACATTTGAACAGCTGCAGATTCTTCATCAAAGGTAGGCAGATTAAAGGAGTCGAATATCCCATCGTAATCGAACATCCAAGGATCACCCGGAGCTCTAACAAGACTTGTATACCTTTGAACCCTTACTTCATTCCAAAGCTCAATCTTTTTGGTGGTCAGATTCCATACACGACAATTTGGAGTTGCATATCCAAGGAAGAAACCTTCGATAGTTTTTGCGCCAAACTTACCATCTGGGTCAATCATGGTACATGGACCGCCAAAGGGTTCAAGGAAAGAAAGATCCGGTTTCCTTTTTTGTAGAAGTTCGAAACAAGTTTTGCCATGCCTCTTAACTGTAAGAACTCTGTTTAAAGTGTAGCATGCAGTCGACAAAGCTTCTGCCCAGAATTGAACAGGAAGCTCCGACTCTACTAACATATTTCTTGCAGTCTCAATAATCGTACGATTCTTCCTCTCAGTGACACCGTTTTGTTGTGGAGTATAGCGAGAACTGTATTCATGAAGAATGCCTTTAGAAGTACAGAACTCATCCATCACACGGTTCTTGAATTCAGTTCCATTGTCGCTTCGGATCCTCTTCACTTTCAAAGTGTATAAATTCTCCAACATTGTGAGAAGATCCTTGAGAATTCCAGGAGTATCACTCTTGTGTGCCATGAAAGCTACCCAAGAAAATCTAGAATAATCATCAGTAACAACAAGACAGTAAGCATCTCCGAATGTTGTCTTGTGCTTCATAGGTCCAAAAAGGTCCATATGAAGACGTTCGAGAGGCATGCTAACAGAATTGATTTTCTTCAGAGGGTGAGATTTCTTTGTTTGTTTCCCTTTCTGGCACGAAACACAGATATCTTGTAGATGAAAACTTCTCACAGGTACACCATTCACAAGATTGTTTTTCACCAAATGGTTCATTTTCCTCAAGTGAATGTGCCCCATTCTTCTGTGCCAAGAAATAGACTCCTTCTCTGTGGCTTTTGAGACAAAACATTGTACTTGCGCAGATGTCGTAATGGCTTGGCTCATGTCAAGAATATAAAGATCATTAATTCTTGGAGCCGATAAGAGAATCCATTCATCAGGAATCTTGAATCCAGGTTTAAGCACATAACAACCGGCATCATCAAAATGCACGGTGAACTTTTTATCGCAGATTTGCGACACACTTAGAAGATTATGATCAAGTTGACGAACATAATTAATCTTTTCGAAGCATACCACACCATTGGAGATCATTCCTTCTCCGGTGATATATCCGCCTTTGTCTCCTGCGAACGCGACATAGCCTCCTCTAATATTTCTCACATCGTACAGAAGCCGTAAGTCGCCCGTCATGTGCCTGGATGCCCCACTATCAACAATCCAATGACTACTGATAGTTCCTCCTGGAACATCCTGCACGAATCATCCAATGATTAGTTAAGGATGGGGACCCAAGCCACAGTGGTCTTGGGTCGTCCCTGAGAATCACGAATAGTGATCTCGATCTGGTGATGATTTTCCAAACTAACAAATCCCCCTGAACCTTCACCCTTCCTAGGTTTCCAAGTTTGTTTTTGTTTACCAGATTGAGTTTTAAAAACAGATTTTGAAACTTCTGGTTTTAAAGGTGAACTTGGTTCCTTTGGAACAGATTTGACCTCAGATTTTAAAGCCTTTTCTATTTTCTTCACATTTTGATGTCGTTGTTTCGTTTCCTGTTCTTTAACCGTTCTTTTATCATGTTTTAACGAAACAGTACGACATTGAGGGTGAATTATTTCAGGTGGTGCTTTCTCAACAAATTTATCTCTTGAAGTGTTTACACAATCTTTGATGATGTGCCCAAACTCTCCATATTTAAAACACGTTCTCCTCTCAACAAACTTAGGAGAACCAGATCGACGCTCATATGTCAAACCTGTAGGACCTGAGGTACTTGCCTTTTCATCACACCCGTTTGAATGTTGAGTGTAATTATTTTGACTGTTACGCTTTAAAATCTTGACTTTTTGTACAAAATCAGTGTTTGATTTGTTAGCAAAAATCTCAATTTTATCAGTACCCTCAGATGCCACAAATCTGACATCATTGTTTTTCTTTTGATAACGAGCTCCATTTGTTTCAGATTTTGATTTAGAAACATCTGGCCTTTGAGCTCGTTGATATGGTTGTTTACCCTTAGGAGCAAACGGTTGTTGCTTTGTTGGGAATTTTTGATTTCCAAATTTCTTCTTGATTTCAGCCTTAGGAATTTGATCACATTTAGTTACAGTAACTCTTGGAATCGATTTTCCCATAAACTTACTTGTGTTATTTTCAAAAACGTTATCAATCGATGATGGATTGACATTTTTAATTGGAAAATCATTATCTGAATAGATTTTAGAATCACCAACCAAAGTATACAACACATTGTTACTCTTAACGGTAGACACAGGTTTCTTGTCATTTATGACAGGGTTAATCACATTTTTGGCAACCTGTTGCACAAAAGGAATAGGAGGATCACAAAGAATATGATTCTCAATTGGAATTTCTATTCCCTTTTTCTTATCAAGTGATTCATCCTGGTCATTTGGATCTGTTTCATCATCAGATGAATCATAATCCTCAACAATTGGAGGACTTTGGCTCACTGATGTTGAAGTTCCTGTTTCATCAGATAAAGTTCCCGAGGAGCTGTCTGGTTTGAACCCTAATCCAGTAGTAAATTCCTCATAATTAAGAGGCACACTGGGTTCAAAACGAGGCATATCCTCTTCATCAGGTGGTGCTGCATAATTGTGTCTCAAAGGGGGCGGACATTTCTTATACCCAACACCACTCTTGTTTTTCTTCAGTTGTTGAACGTCAATTATGTGATCGAGCACAAATCGGGAGTTAGAATAACTCTCCAATTTTTGCTTGATCGCATCGTGCGCCAATTTTGCAATGGCTAATTCCGTTCTGGTTTCCTCAACGAGATTTATGTACTTGTTAATACTAACTTGTTTGTGATAAACAACTTTAGTAGTTTCGGAAACACTTTTCTTTAAATTTTCAATTAAAGATTTAAAGTCCTTTTCGTTTCTTGTTAAAGCCATATTTGCTTCTTTGCACTTTGACATATCAACAACCAAATGTTGATTGTGACTATGAATTGTGTCACATTCAAGTTTCACTCTTTCACATTCCTGTTTCATATAAGCACAATCATTACAAATTCTAGGAGTTTCAGATGTTACCTGACTCGACGAGGCTGAAACATTTGCCATAAAGGCAGTTTGAAAAGAAAAAGATCCGCCTTCCGAGAAGAACTTCTCCATTTCTTTAGATGCTATCCCAGCCTTCTTAATAAGAACAGATTTCTGAGACTTCAACTCCTCTGCTTCACTAAACAAATCATCAATAGAACTCGCTTCTTCTTTCACATCACCCGAAATAGAACTTTCTTCATCAGAACTCCCGGTATAACCCGAACTGTCGTCACTTTCAGAAAATTCTTCCCTACGAACGTGCTTGATGTGATTGATGATCTTTGCGTAGCACGCGGTTCCTCCTCCTTCATTATCACCTTCCCCCAATTGTAAAGCCCAATTACACCCTTCATCTGTTTGAACAACCAATGCACGAGTGTTGTTTGATGGCCCAGACTGGTTCTGGTTGGTGGTGTTGTTCACAGCTACTATCCCTCTTCCACGATTGTCTTGATTGCCTTGATTGGCATTTGAAGAACCTGTCTGATTTCTGAAAGGGTTCTGATTGCCTTGCTTGGGTGGTCGAGTGCATTCACGTTTAAAGTGACCCTTCTCGCCACAATTGAAGCATGTAACGGTTTCTTTATCAAACCCGTACTTCGTATCCTGCTTACTTTCCAAGGAACTTCTTCCCGTTCGAGCCATGAAGTCCTTTGCCCTTCTAACTGCACTCGCAAACGCCCACTTTATATCCATCAACTCCATTTCATCACGGTCGATTTGTTGATAATCTTCGTTGGTCATACTGATGTTCCCAATTTGACCTGCAACCAAACCGCAGTAAGCACTGACCATCGTATTAATGAGTTCCGAATGCTCCTTTGCAACCTCAATGCTAACTTTTGATAGGTTCGAGGTATCAACTTTGATAGTATTCGTGTCTTGGGATGGAGGATTGCTGGTATAATGTACTTGTTGTGGTGGTGGTTGTGCTTTTGATAAGGATTTCGAAAGATAAGCGCCTAAATCAAACTCTGGTTGAGTAGTAGTAACTTGCGGTGGAGATTGATCTTGAGATTTGAATTTTGATATTGATTGTGAAAGATAAGCTCCTAGATCAAACTCTGGTTGTGGTGGTGGTTTGAATGGAAACGGAGATGAGTTTGTGTTGGAAACAAACGCCGTTTGAAGCTTAGGCTGCTGAACAGAACTAGAACTTGCAGAAGGAGCAAAACCAGGCAAATAAATTTCTGTGTTTTGAGGAGCTCCAATCCGTTTAGCTTTCCGATTTTCTTCTTCGTACTTGTGCTCCAACTTCTGAACAAATCCATAGATAGTGACAGTTTCCCCATCCAGAGCACCAGTATGCTTTAGAAGTTCAATGAATGGACTCCATATAGGAGGTAGAGCATCAGCTAAACGTGCAATCATTTCCACATGACTTACAACAACCTTATAAGAACTCATTTCACTTATCAAATGATAGAAACGAGAAGTCAAATCATTTAGATTTTCATTTTCCAAAGATTGAAATGACTCAAATTCTTTCTTTAAAAGATCATGGCGAATTTTTCTAGAAGCTTCATTTCCTTCTCCTCTTGTTTCCAATGCATCCCATAAAGCTTTTGTGCTCTTACTATAAGAAAATTGATGATAGATGTCTTTATGAAGAGCTTGTGTTAGATAAGCAAACGCCTTCTTCTCTAATTCATAGGCTTTCTTATCTTCTTCAATCATATGAGAAATGCCAGCGGCAGTTGATGCTGCTGCTTCCAGTTCCGGACTACATTCAGTAGTGAAACATGTCCAAAGTTCAACGTTTTGCCCTTGAATGTATGTATGAAAACGACCCTTCCAAGTTGGATAGTCGTTCATATGATTTAGCTTTGGCGGGCGATTGTTGCTTCCCGTCTCACTTTCACTGAGCAATAGATTCTGTATGTTTTGATTTTGATTAGAGACCATTGCCCATTGACTTGCATTTGCTGCTTGTTGTTTTTGAGGCAATTGGTTCATCAAATCGGCAAGTGAAGGCTGATTTTCACTTGGTCTTGCTTCCGAACTCCAATCCCACAGACCTTTGCTACCCATGATTTGTGTATGTATGTTAGTACCTGCACACACACTTGAAAACACAATGTTATGACAGATTTGCAAGTCCTCTGTGTAAAACAGAAGTGTTCTCGACGAAACACTTTCCACGAAACAGGTTTGTTTCGTCGAAATGAATAATGACGAAACAGACTTGTTTCGTCGAAGATATTATGACGAAACAGACTTTGTTTCGTCGAAGATATTATTGACGAAACACAAGTGATTCGTCGACTGTTTGTTTCGTCGATGCTGAGTCTCAGACAGCTGTTTAAGATATTTACAGCTGTTTAAGATATTTAAAATATCTAAACTGACACAAGGTATGTTTTTCTGAGTTAGAGTTTCAATGTTACAAACACAAAAGTCCACTTAATGTATTTTAATGAGTAACACTTTGATTTAAACACAACAAGATCAAATGAACAATTTTATAATGAACTCTATGAAGATATGAAGAACACACACAAGAACAAAGAGTTTCCCGGTAAACTTATGACTTTTCCGGTGACCGGACAAATTTCCGAAAACACGATAATGCACAAGACTTTCACTAAAAACCCGGTTCAAAGTATAAGCAATAAATCTAACAAGGTTTTTGATAAAACTCTTAGCAAATAACAACAAACAAACAGATTTTATGAATATTTTTCAGAAAAATGATTTTTCAAGAATAAATTTTCAGAAAAACACACACAAAAACTTGATAAAAACCGAACAATGTTTGATTTTAAACAAGGATTAGAGCCAAACGCTCTGATACCAATTGTAGGTCCCGAAATCTGAGGATCGATAACGAACCAAATCACTTGTTTATAGCAAACACGGTTACGCGTGCGGAATCCACGTAACTATGCCAAATCAAACACGTAAAACGATAACGACACGGTAATAACCAATGATACACACTCGATTGATTAAACGGGATGAGAACCGATTACAAACTGATACAAACACAGTTTTACAGAATTTTGACAGAGTTTCTTTATGTGTAAGCTCTCATCTTCTTTCAACTGTGAAAGCAGATGTGTTTATATAGTCTCTGGGCCCTACTGTCGACGAAACACAAGGTGTCACGGCGAAACAGAATATGGGCCAAACATTGGGCTTGAAGCAGCCCAATACACGACGAATCAAGTGTGATTCGTCATGAATGTCGGCGAAACAGACATAATGAACATTGGTCTGTTTCGTCATGATGTGTTCGACGAAACAGACCTGTTTCGTCGAGGTCTGCAACTGTTGTGGTTGTTTCTTGAAACAGACAGCAACAACAGCAACATATAAACAACTTATAATGACCATTCTACCCTTTGTATGCAACATGCATTGTTCGAATAGCATTACATATTAAACGGAGACAAACAAGTCAGATACAAGTGGATAGGAGGATATCCGACTTGGTCGACATCAAATACATACTTGATAAACATTAAAGACCGTACAAAATACATCATTAAGTACAAGACTAGTTACAGACACTAAAAATGCATCAACAAAAGGTGAGGATGGGTGTGGGTGGTTCTCATAGAAGACGGATTTACAATGGTTGAAAAGAGGTTGTTGGTGGTTGGAGAGAGATAGGCAATCGATCATGTGTTTTCCATGCCAAATAAAAAAGAAGTTTATTATTATTATTATTATTATTATTATTATTATTATTATTAAATAAAAAATGTAGGAACGTTTGATGACCTGACGAGTCAATCAGAAGAGTGCTTAGACTAGATCAGAGGCGGAATTCATTGATATAGTCTTCGTTCAGCTTGATTTCACTAATTAACGTCTCCTTTATTAATCTGCTAACAATTCACAAGATCCGGAGACAAAATGGCAGGGCTTCGCCGTTACACCTTCAAAAACACACACACAGAACTGATCTGGATCGCTCATATGGTCTCCTATATATAGACTATCTGGTTCGCTTTTATGGACATGTCCGTAAAAGCGGACCAGACATAAAAGTTGTCCTGACATAAAAGCTGACCTCCTATGTACGTATAAGCGGACCAGACAAGTGACACATAAGCGGACCTCACTATACTTATGTGTTTCTTGATTTCCAATCACTCTACAATCAGCCCTAGCCTAAGACTCGAACTAAGATGTAGTCGACAGACAACTGCACCAACAAACTCCCCCTTGAATGTTGACGGAATCTTCAGTGAGAGTCTTCAACCTAACAACTCTTCAATCTCGATCGGTCTTCTTCAGGAACTCTTCCTGGAATCATGAACCCGGATCTTTCTCTGGCTCTAACTCTCGTCAGACTCCCCCTATCATCAAGCTGGGATCGCTGTCTGGAATTTGTTATCACCTTTGAAATTAAATCCTGGCTTTATCAGTTTAAGCTCTCCTCAGGTTCTGCTATACCTCCTGGCTTTCCGTAGCAACAGGATCAGAAACCTGCAAAACTCAACCACTCTATCACAAACCAAAATAATTGTGATTCAATTTAATGAATCAACTAAACATTTGAGAATTTTCACATTTAAATCCTTTTAAATTTGAAATATTTCAATTTCTAATTCAAATTAATGAATTATCTTAAACATTTCAATCCATTTAACCAACCTGTCTGTTCATCTTGTTTGGCCTTTGAGATTTTGAATATCAGCTTTTCAACATCAGTTGTCGAAAATCTTTTTGAATTTTTCAAAAACATTAGTGCAATAACAGAAATAAAATGCAGAAATGAAATATGTACAAACATATTTTTGTGAGTTTGCGAAAGAGGATCATACCAGTTTTTGAGACACATCACAAGCACCGTTAAGCTTTAAACATTTTAAGTTCTAAACGATTCACGTTGATTGACGATATGTTTGTCCTCTTAAGCTCAATCTAAAAACTTTCGAAATGCTTACCGATACGTTTAAGGTATATTAAGATAGCACTAAATTCTTATGGACCCCACGATCTCAGCATATCCCCTCATCATGCAATACACTGACTCAAGTAATGCCTTTAAACTTTTATCGATTGTGATTTGTGCGAAAACAAAGCAGAATGTTTAAACATTAACAATCAGGTCGATACTTCCGTATACGCAGAGAAAGTCCAATGTTTAAACAAAATAAGAAAAATAAAACAAGTTGAAGTTGTTTAGGCTTTAACCACCAGGTCGATACTCCCGTATACGCAGAGGTGATCCAAAGCTTAAACGAAACACCAAAGAAAATAAAGCAGAACGTTTAGGCAACAACATCCAGGTCGATACTCACGTATACGCAGAGAATGTCCGATGCTTAAACAAAATAAAGAAATAAGACAAGTTTAAATCTTTGCAAAATGAAATGCACAATCACAGTGACTTTTTAGCAAAGTTGTGAAAGTTCACGAACTTAACCAGTTTTATGTCTTTCGACAATCAGCGATTACCGAGTAGGCACACAATCAAGAAGGACAAAACCAAGTACTACACTTTCAACCGTGTTTCCCACTAGAACTAGGCTTTTTCATTTAAGTTTGTATCGTTATCGCAAATCTACTAGTCTAGCTGAGCCTATCGTCACATCTTTAGTGAGACCGTTTATCACTTTTTAACTTTCCATTTCTTTAGCATGCTGTGATAGTCCACTGATTTTCTATCATTTCCTCTTGTTTCAGCAAAACTCATTTTTTAATTTTTTCATGTTTTTGACATTTTCAAATTTTCTAATTTTTTTTAAAAATTTTACTCCCCCTAAAATCAAAATATGTTTCAATTTTGATTTTCTGGGAAAATTTGAAACAAACTGTACAAACTTGACAACATGATGAGAATCACTTCAATTCTCCATCCACCTGGCATAAACAATCAGAACTCCCCCTCACAACAAAACATTTTCCCATAGTGATTTCAAAACACTTAAGTTTGTTTTAATCAAATGGTTTTTCCGGAAAATAAGTTTTGTGTGTCATTTCACAAATTCGGGGTTTCATCCATCACTTTGTTTTCTTTAACCACTTGTAAAAATTTAACATTTGTAAGATCAATCCACAAACATCACTTGTAGAAAATCAAGTACAACTTAATGTCCCTGATTTACCACTTGTAAGTCGAAATCACTTTCGTGAATTTCTCAAGAAATGTGCCGATTCATGTTCCACGCTTACCAACCTGGGAACTCCGGCAAGTCAGGTTTTTCATTTAAACAGATTCACCCAAGCCTGACGATCCTTGGGTGATTTTGAATTCTTGTTCAACAATGGTGGAAAATTTGCATCATCCATTGTTAGACCAGAATTCTCAATTTTTACCTCAACAACTGGCTCTTCTGGTTTTACCATACCAGAATCATTGCCTGAATGTGGCTTGTCTGACTTTGATGAGCCAGATTCATCGCCGACATGTGGCTTCTTTGTTTCCGAAGAAACAGATTCATTGCCATCAACTTTCTTCTTCTTCTTATCCTCTTTCGTCCTCAGATTTGTATCTGATGAATTCGTTTTGCTTGATTTGTCATTCTTTGGCGAGCAAGACGATTTATCAGAACTTTTATCTGTTTTACCAGTTGTATCCGAGGACAAAATCTTCTCCAGATACTCTCTCGCCTTCTTCCTCTTCTTCCTCAGTCTGTCTTTCTGCCCCTGAGAAAGTTTCACTTTCGTTTCTTGAACTTTAGGTTCTTGAACCTTCTGTTCTTTGGGCTTGACAGAGACTGGTTTTTTTACCTGCTTCTGAGATTCAACCCTCAATCTTCTCATTGATCTCATTGAGCAATCTCTAGCAATGTGGCCAATGATGTTGCAATTAAAACATCTCCTTGAATCAAACCTCCAACTCTGGCAGTTAACAGCAATATGTCCTTGATAACCACATCTGTAACACACTCTGTTATCGTACCAATCACCATTTTCAGTCCAAACATTCAGATCATAACACTGTTTGGCTTGGTGATAATCCTTGTTCCTCTTGTTTGCTGGATTTGACTTTTGAGCACTGTGGTCCGACCTGCACCACTTATTGCCAACAGTTTTTGAGTTTTCATTTTTTACTTTTTGTAATTTTTGATTGCGATTGGATGATTGATCTGATGAACTTTTATTTTCTTTTTGAACATTTTCCAAATTTTTACCTTTTTGTTTTTGTTCTACTTTCTTCTTCAAAGGTTTTTGCTTAGAGCATTCTCCCTTTTCAGTTGATTGTAGAACAGTTTCTTGAAACTTTTCTTTTAATTTCAAAAACAATTTTTGTTTTTCACTTTTATCTTTTTCATCATCAGATTTCTCATCACAATCTTCAACTTTGACATTGCCAAAGTTTGTGACATCATCACTTATTGAAACTGAATTTAAAGGTTTTGGACAAGGAATTGTTGAAGTATTCACAAACACCTTCAACTTTTGTTCCCATTCCTTGATTTTACCTTCTAACTCTTTGATTTTCTTTTGAGCACATTCTGTTTCCTTTTCAAGTCGAATAATCTTTTCAAGATAAGAATTGATTTCAATTTGTTTTTCAAGATTGTTTTTACCAAATAAATCTCTCTCATCTTTTAAAATTTTTATTTGACTTTGAAAATCTTTTTCAATTTTTACTTTTTCATTTCCAAAACTTTTAATTTTTTCTTCAAAAACTTTTGCTTTTTCTTTCAATTTCTGATTTTCCAATGTCAAACTGTTCAAGTTACTTAACGGTTTGTCATTTTCAGAGTTCAGCTTTACACAGGTTTCATTCAAAACAAGAATCTGTTTATCATCAGCTTGCTTCTTATCATTCAGCTCTTTGACTTCCAAAGTCAAACTTTCCGCATCTTTCACGAGTTTGTCATTTTTCGTCTTTAAGCTGTCACATGTAAAACACACTGATGCAGAATTCGAAGATTCATTCTTTACTGATTCTTCAATCTTTGAATCTTGATCTTTTTCCATCTTGTATGTTCCTGCACCAAAAAGTTTAACAAAATTAAAAGGATTCATACTTTCATCAATATAACATTTCCTTTTAATATCATATTTCAGATTCCTCTTTGTTGCAAGACATATTCGAACTCTTTTATCAATTTCTGTAATCACATCCAATTCTAAATCTTGTAAATTCTTTCCTATCTCATTCAAAAACTCCCTTCTTTTCTTTTCTTCCTTACGACACTCTGCAAGAACCTCATTAAAGAACTGATGTGGATTAAGCTCTTGGAAAAAATCTTTTCCTTTTAGCTCAACCATGAATTCATCCCATTTAGCAGGTAATGCAGTTGTCAATTTCAATATATGTTCATCAGTTGACATTTTAATACCCGTTCTCCACAAATTGTCCGTTAGAACTTTAAATCGTGCTTCCATCTCATTTAATGTTTCATCCTTTTGACATATGAAAAATTCAAAACTTTTAATCCAAATGTCCGTACTCACATTCCTATAATTGGTATCCACAGTTCTCATATACCAATTATTCAGGTTTTCAAGTGTATTATTTTCTTGTTCATCAAAAATCATTTCTGTCATCGTTCGAAAACACTCGACAAATCTGTAGTGACGATCAAATGAGTGAATCTACTCAATGTCCGAATAAGCTAACCTACTTAACGTCCGAATAAGCTGACCTAATCAATGTCCGAATAAGCTGACCAGAATTTGTTCGTAAAAGCTGACCAGAATTTGTCCGTAAAAGCTGACCAGAATTTGTCCGTAAAAGCGGACCAAACTTGTCACTTAAAGCGGACCAGACTTGTCACTTAAAGCGGACCAGACTTGTCACAAAAGCGGACCAGACTTGTCACAAAAGCGGACCAGACTTGTCACAAAAGCAGACCAGACTTGTCACTTAAAGCGGACCACAATTTTGACAGCGAATTCGAGCAGAAAAACTTAGATTTCTCCTAAACGGTTAAGAATTTGGATCTGAAACTTTCCAGGATTTATCTTGATACTATTGCGCACAAACTGTTCAAATTTGAGCGAATTCCGACCGTGAAATCTTTCTGAATCGAGAAAAGAAGGTGTAGAAATCAGAATTTTCGAGCGAAAATCGAGCTAAACGGTAAGAACTCTTCCTCCTGAGCTCTGATACCACTTGTAGGAACGTTTGATGACCTGACGAGTCAATCAGAAGAGTGCTTAGACTAGATCAGAGGCGGAATTCATTGATATAGTCTTCGTTCAGCTTGATTTCACTAATTAACGTCTCCTTTATTAATCTGCTAACAATTCACAAGATCCGGAGACAAAATGGCAGGGCTTCGCCGTTACACCTTCAAAAACACACACACAGAACTGATCTGGATCGCTCATATGGTCTCCTATATATAGACTATCTGGTTCGCTTTTATGGACATGCCCGTAAAAGCGGACCAGACATAAAAGCTGTCCTGACATAAAAGCTGACCTCCTATGTACGTATAAGCGGACCAGACAAGTGACACATAAGCGGACCTCACTATACTTATGTGTTTCTTGATTTCCAATCACTCTACAATCAGCCCTAGCCTAAGACTCGAACTAAGATGTAGTCGACAGACAACTGCACCAACAAAAAACAACTAATGGTATTAGAGGTGGACAAATCGGTTTTTTAACCGCTCCGACTTTATAACCAAACCAGTTTTGATTTAACACTAAATGGATCGTTTTGTTAAAAACCGATCCAGTTTTAAAACTGGTTTGTGAACGGGGCCCGCTTTGATAGGTTTACAAACCCGGTTGGACCAAACTGGTTTTTTTTTTTTTTTTTTTTTGTTAATTAACACAACTAATTAAAAAATCTCTTTTTAATACTTAAAAAATTAAACTCAAACATTCAAGCAAGAAACGGAAAAAAGAAAATGCATAGTCTTCTGTTCCACTAATATATATTTAGTTTTCAGTGGAACTAAATAAGTAAAATGTTAAATCTTGAAAACCGGATTTTAATCTTTTCCCATACCGGAACTCTTTCTGAGGTATTCATCAAATGCGGCTTCTTCATCGGTCATTACGGTTGTCAATCCGACCATCTAACTCATCCTCGTACAACTCGGCTTCATATTCAAATTCTCTATCGAGTGAGGGTTTATCTTGTACTCTCTCGGCCGCATCCAAGTCCCTTAAGCAAATGGACATCTCTACTGCTGGAGCAGTTAGTCGGGCTCTTCTTATCTATAAGATCATGCCACTAATAGAAAAAAGTAGATACTGAAGTTACTGTGGAAGCTTGGACCGTTAGTAAATATCAGGCCATGGTGGCTAAGATCGGAAATTGAGCTTCCTTATTTTTTTACCAAGCCAACAAATCAAAATTCTTAAATTATTATGGAGTCAAAATCATTAAAAAGTTCGACCCACAATACCTCCCGAGTTCGCTACTCGTAGTGTTACTACGTTGACGTTTAGTAGACTCATCCCATAAATGACTATATAAAACAAAATCTGGATCACTTGAACTTTCGATGAAAACCGCATTTCTCATTGACTCATGAATGTTTGAGGTTGTACTATATTTTGTTAAATAAACCTCAAACTTACTTGTAAGACGCTCGTTAAATAGGTTTTTAAAAACTCAGACTAACAAAGGGTCACGAGGGGTATATAAATCCAACTCGTGAGCAATTTTTCTATTAAAAATTCAACCCCTGTTATATTTAAGCTAGGGTTTAAGACAGCAATACAAGTGAAAACCGTGGGTAGTATATATTTTAAACATTAGGTCTACCATATCGCTAAATGGTCTACCTCTAATCTTCAACTTACTTAATTTTAAACACACAGTATATATTTTGTAAAGTGTTAAAGAACTTGTTGGATAGTAAACTCTGGATAAAGCAGTTATTGTGGTTTAAAAACTTGAAGCATTTGGGTTACAACTTCAATAGTAGCCCAACCCGAAGGATGGTAAGCCAAACCTTTCCACAACTCGACAAAATATCATGAATGGCTATTAAACTATCTTTTTTTGCAAAATATCATTTTTAAACACATTACAAATGTACTAGGCGGGTGAACTGAGCGGTGTAGACCAAACATCACTAGTTACGTTAACACTAGTTTGTAAGCTTTCAAAATAAGAAGAGTAAATTGCCAAAATCCTCACTGAGGTTTGGGCATGTTTGCCATTTTCATCCAAAACAACATTTTTGTACCATATAGTCCTTCACTTTTGGGATTTTTTGCCACTTCATCCAAACGTCTGACTTTTTTTTTTTTTTTGCCAAGATCGTCCCTGAGATTTGTGATTTTTTGTCATTTTCATCCAAATGTTTGATAGAAAAAAATAAAACAAATTCGACATTTGGATGAAAATAGCAAAAAATCACAAAAGTGAAGGACTATATTGTACAACAAAGTTGTTTTGGATGAAAATGACAAACATTCCCAAACCTCAGGGACGATTTTGGCAATGTACTCAAATAAGAAATTAGTTCATTTTTAGCTCGTTTCCATCTTTTTAAATAATCCCTTCTAAGATTTGCACGACTTACATGAGTGTAGCGCGGTTGGAGAGTTCTTTGAATAAGCCGAGTATAACGTTGGTTGTCGAAATTGTTGAATGGCGAACTTTCTTGGATCACAAACATTGTCATTTCCTCTGGAGTCGCTTCAACATTGTAAGCCCACTAATTTCCTTCAATTGTCATCGAAGATTAACTGGTAGTTGGTTCTTGTTTCAACGCCTTACAATATGGCTTTTGGATGTGGTTTCTCAAAGTGAAGTTTGTGTCTTTTGCGTAAATTTAGAACAATACTTGCAACGAGGGCCTTTTGCGGACCCATCGTCATCTTACACAAATCAAAGTGTTGACAAATATCTTGGTTTTGGTTCATAGGAATAACCCGAACCACCTCGTTGCTTGAAAAAGCACCAATATTAACCAAATCTTGACTACTTGCGGTTGCCATTTGAGAGTTTTGAGATTAGTGAGCGCTTTTAAGAATTTAGAGAGTAGAAAGTGATGTAACTGAATCAACACAACCACAACCTATTTCCCCTATATTATTTAGTAACTTATGTTTGTGTGTTAAGTTTACTATTCAATTTATTACCACTCTTAATGCTCTTTGTACTCATACTTATTGCATAGCTATTTTTATTTTATTTGTAGGTGTGTGAAGTAAAGCATAAATTAGGATAGTGGTGTGTGTGCTCTTTAACTTAATATGAGACATGTTTGGTTTAATTATTATTGTTTTCTAAAACTATTTACCTTTGAATCTTTGTACTTTTTTCTCTTTTAACAAATAATAATTACCTCATACAAGTGGGTCACATTGACGGGTCAGTTTATTTACCGATTTCATTATATTTCAACAAATGATCGCTTATATTAATAACACGTATTTTACCATCAAGTCATCAACATTGCCCCATTCATTTAACTTATACCAAAATTTTAGTTAATGTTGGTATCTGCTTGCACGTGTTCAATTAACATTGCGGCTTGCTTATTTAGATGTGTTGATAATTGTTTCTTTTTATTGTCGCTTCGACTTCAATTTTTTACATGGGTTTTGTTATAGTTTCGACTTAGTTATTTTTTGTTGTTCTAAATTTGGTAAGTAAACACCCCTCAGCGTGTGCATGGTTAAATGTCTTTACGTCTATTTTTTTGTTCGGTTGAGTGTCCCGTCACAACGTACGAGTCCTAAAACCTCGTTTGTACTAGTTTGTAACGGCAATTGGTAAAAAGAAAAAAATAGGAAAAAAAGGGGCAAAAACATGCCCAATGGCAAAAAAAAAAAAAAAAAAAAAAAAAAAAAAAAGGCGGTCATATAACTGTTTGAAAGGCGCAACGATTTTCCGGTTTTTTTTAATCCGTTAAGAGAATCGGTTTTTAACCGTTTAAAAACTGGTTTTTAAGGGTTTCTGATAAGTGTATGTCAAACCGGTATACAAATCGATGGGCCGGGCCGAGTTCAAACCGGTTTTGCAAAAAATGGTTTTAATGAAAATCCGCATCAGGTGCATAGGTTTTCTTTACAAATAGGTTTTTTCTCATATCTAAATGGTATCCTAGCTAGTCATTATTTATTTATTTATTTATTTTGACATTTCAAGTTTTTGAAGTTCAAAAAAGTTACTACCTCAGTTCAAAAAAATTGTTACTATTAGTTATAGACAATCCTTATAATAACTTTCTAGAATTCAATATCACTTCACCAAATTTTGAATTTATATATCCAAAAATAATATTGGAGGGTAACAAAGTGGATAATGACAGTGAGCATCAAATACGTAGGGGCATCTTGTAAGTTGAAGTCAAGTGAGAGTTGTTTTCGACTTAACTCCCTCTCCAAACACACATGCCCCCCACACTGTCTCACCATCACCATTTTTAACATGACCAATCAAATTTATTTTTATATAAATAAGTCATGTTACCGTATATTTAAATAAGAAAAAAATGTTGTTATATAAAATGTGTATCACTGCAACTGGTATTGATAGCACAATGCAAATACAATACTACACATATAGTTGGAAGAAAAATTAGTTTACAGAAATCAAATTAACAATTTATTATTGCTATTTTAAATTTTGTTTACATGAAAGTGCGTTTACAAGGGAAGGATCCACTAAAAAATAGATTTTGCCTAAATAGCTTAAGAAGGATTGTGATTATAACATGTAACACTCCTTATAAGTAGGAAGGAAGAACATTTCGTTACTAAAACATTTTGGTCCTTATAAGTAGGAAATGAAAATGACATGTAACACCCTTGTTTTTTAAAAATTACAATACAAAATTCCAGTACAAAAAATCTAGTATAAAAAAATATCGCATAAAAATCTAGTACAAAAAATATAGCACAAAAAAATAGTACAAAAAATATAGTAAAAAAATCTAATACAAAAAAAATTAAGACGCAAAAATTTAGCACAAAAAACTTAGGGTGGGGGTATGGTTAATCACTCTAGGGTGATTGAGTGATTCTCTACTCAATAATATTATGCCATGTCAACTCCCGATTCCACTCCCCATTTTGCACTCAATCACTAGGTATGGTTAATCACTCTAGGGTGTTTGAGTTATATATTTTTTATTTTCTAAAAATTTATAAACTATGCATAAATAAATAAAACATATTTTAAACTAAATAAAAGTACTTTTAATTAAAAAAACACATTACATTTAAAACTAAAAAATTAAACCATAATAAACCTAATATTTAGAAATTGCATGGCCAATTATATTTTTTTGCGATATCTCGTTTCCTCGCCAGAATAAACGGCAGCATCTCGGGTGGAGCATTGTCGTGTGGCTCAGTAAATGTCTTCAAATCCCGATCATACATAAGTTGTTTCACCGCCTCGCGTTGTTCCGCCACTAAAGCTATGGTGTCTTCCTCGCCTTTCTTTCGTATACTCGTCAACTCTATCGCCCGTGCTTTTTTTTCTTCTTTAATAAGAGTGTATTGCACGAGCTTCTCGGTGAGGGCCTCTTAGCTATCGTTTGATGATGTTGTGGGCCTCTTTTCTTTCCTTTTTTGTCTTGTTGGTCAGGGGTCTACGTTTATGTCCGGTATATCGATCGGTGACTCAGTTCCCGGTGTACCCGTATTGTAGTTATCCGAATCGGACGACTTTCTTTTTTGTCCCGAACTTCCACTATTTTCACCCAACAATGGTACCGGTGCCCATTTGTCATGTTTACGAACGACCTCCCATGCCTCAATATGTTGAAAACCACTCGGATATTTAGGTTTGAAATCACTTAAAGCTCTATTCGTGACGTCGAGGTCGCTACACCTACCACCACGAATACGATCCTACATAGATAAAATATTACCGATTGATGCCAAAGACCGTTGAAGTGGTTTATCTTAGTCAACATAGGCATCCATTTTGAACGTACTTGATGAACTGTTCGAGTACTTCCGCCGACCGTTTCGTTGTAATGGGTGAGAATTTTTTTCCAAAAACTGTCCTCTTTTTGTGCATTTCCTTGTTTCTTGTTTAAAGAACAATGAACTCATGCCTTGGCTAAGGCCTCTTCATGTGTTTTCGTCCAAGTTTGACGCTCCGGCTTGACTCCCTTTTGTTTCGGCTCACTTGCTTCACCAATATCATCGTCTTCATCCTCATATTCTTCTTCGTCCTCGCCACTATCTACATCCAAATGTTGTGTTTCGGGGACAACCTCTAAATCTTGGTGTTCATCATAGATAGGAAGTGGACGCTCAACATTCTCTCTTGGTGATTGAATTGGCGGGGTCCTAAATGCAAATGGATTGAACTCGGTTGTGAAGCTTGGGTGTGAAAATATTTGTGGTGGAAAATCAGGTTGGGTGCTAAAAAAAGTTGGTTGTGAAGTTTGGGGGTAAAAAAAATTGAGGTTGAGAGGTTATGAATATCCGTAGGAGGTTTGAACCGGTGCACTTGGACCTCTAAAATCACCTTGTCTCGTTTGCGAAACTTTTTTTCTTGAATCCGGTCCTTGGCTAGCAGAACCTTTTTTCTTGGGTTCACCTTTGTTTTGTTTATCCATGGTGTTTGTGGGTGTAGAAAGAGAGATGTTTTGAAAGAGTTGTGTGTTTTAAATTGATTGAAAATTATGGGTTTTATATAAAATGTGGAACAGTAAAAAAAATAACGTTCAAAAAATTAAAGCAACGGTCAAAAAAATATGTAACGGTCAAAAATGGGCACCCCTTTCTCATCAACCACATTCGGTGACTACACACCGATTTTGGTCACCGAAACCCTTCATCATCGCGGTATGGTCACCGCTCGGTAACTCCCCCTCCCCGATTAACTCTCCGCAAACCACACCGCCCACCCTTAGCAAAAAAATACAGTACAAAATTCAGCAAAAAAATGCTATACAACATAGAAATACAACACATTTTTGTGGTTTTTTAGTTGTCATATTTTATATATCAATATGGTACTCAGACTAAAGATTAAAAGATGCTCGATTTTATGATGAAATTTTTATGAATAAATAAATGTCGTATAAAAAGTTAAGAACGTTGAAAAAATAAGGATGATATATGCATGTCGAGAGAGAAAGTCAATAAATAGGATTTTCCCAAGATACCATTACACTTCTATTTTTTCTTACATTTTATCTAACTATTAATTTGAAAAATAAATGGTTTAGATTCATTATTATCCTATAGGCAAAATAAGTTTATTCAATAACCTACGCAGGGAAAAGATCAAATAGGAAGTTTATTTTGGCTAGGAAGTGTAGGAAGCAATAGAATTAGGACATGTGGCAACATTTAAAATAAGGAAAAAGGGTATTTTAGTCAATCCAACCCTTTCATATTCCTTTTCAAAACCCAATAACTTTAAAACCCACCATCTTCAACCATTTCTTCACTTTCTATCTCAATAATCACTACATTATAGTGCGATTTTCCTCACCAATCAATGATTCAAACACCCGATCAACGTGTTCTTCAGCTTTTTTGAAGAAAACCCAGTTTAATTTAATACAAAATCTCGTTTTTTCAGGTGATTTTGAAGATAATCACTCGATCCGTTCGATTCGAGCGCTCATAAGTGTTTCAATCATTCAAAAATCGTCAATTGTTGAAGAAATCACTTCGATCCATGTAAGAAATTCTTTAATTTCATTTTTACGATCTGGGTTTTTGATTTAGTCATTGCGTTTTACGATCTTGGCGGGGGTCCGGGGGAAGCGCCCCTGGTAGCGGGGTCCCAGGGGCGGCAGCCCCTGGCGGGGTCCAAGGGGCAGAGCCCCTGGCTGGGGTCAGCTCGGAAAATTTTTTTTCGATTAAATTGCTGTAATAAAAATGCATCAGAAAAAATAATTTTCTGTAAATTGCCTCTGGAAACTGCATTCGTAAACTGCATTGGTTCAGACAGTTCACAGCACAGACAATTCACAGCACAGACAAAACTATTGTCATGGTTCAATGCGTTTTAGAGAGAACACTTTCTTTGGTGTTTTTAGGCAATTGAGTTTTAGAACTAAAACATTTTTATGTGTTTTCTGGCCATTGTGTTTTAGAAAAACACATTCTTGAAGTGTTTTTTGTGCATTGCGTTTTACGTTAAACACTTTTTTAGGTGTTTTCAGTCCATTGCGTTTTACTGAGAACACTTTCTTTTGTTTTTTAGGCAATTGCGTTTTAGAATGAGTCATTTTTAAGTGTTTTCTAGCCATTGCGTTTTACAAATAAGACATTTTTTTTGTGTTTTTGGTGCATTGTGTTTTAGGTAAAACACTTTTTTATGTGTTTTCAGTAAACCAATTTGGATTCATGAAAGGGAGGTCAACTACAGAAGCGATACATATTCTAAGGAGACTGATGGAAAAATATAGAGCGAAGAAACAAGATTTACATATGGTGTTCATCGACCTTGAAAAGGCATATGACAGTGTTCCACGACAACTGATTTGGGATAGTTTGGAGGGTCGAGGGCTACCTGGGAAGTATATAGACATAATTAAGGATACATACGATAGAACGGAAACTAGTGTCCGCGCGCCCGTAGGGGATACAGACTTCTTTCCTGTGGAGGTAGGACTCCACCAAGGGTCTGCGTTGAGCCCTTTCCTTTTTGCGGTGGTCTTGGATGAGTTGTCCAAGTTGATCCAGGAGACAGTTCCGTGGTGCATGCTTTTTGCAGATGATATTGTGTTGATTGCAGAAACTAAACAGTGCCTGAACGCGAGGGTAGAGGAGTGGCGATTAGCTCTAGAGGGCAAGAGCCTAAGGATTAGTCGTTCTAAGACTGAGTATCTACACTGTGATTTCAGTGGTGTAGCCGATGACGATGACACCCAAATCACCATTGAGGATCAATTGGTCCCGCAGGTTACTAAATTTAAATATTTGGGGTCGTTTGTACAAAGGGATGGTGACATAGATAGTGATGTAACCCATCGCATACAGGCTGGCTGGTGTAGATGGAAGGCAGCCAGTGGAGTATTGTGCGATAGGAGGTTCCCTACTAAACTAAAGGGAAATTTTTACAGGGTTGCAGTTAGACCAACTATGCTGTATGGAACAGACTGTTGGGCTATCAAGAAGACACAAGCGCGCAAGATGGAGGTAGCAGAGATGAGGATGCTGAGGTGGATGTGTGGACACACGAGGTTGGATCGGATAAGAAATGAGGTCTTTAGGGAGAGATTAGGAGTGGCTAGTATATTGGATAAGATTAAGGAAGGGAGATTAAGATGGTTTGGGCATGTGAAGCGGAGACAAACGACAACACCAATTAGAGTAGTGGAAACTCTTACTGTGGAGGGGAAGAGAGGAAGAGGCAGACCCAAACTGACATGGGAAGAGCAGATTAGGCATGATTTACTAGAGTTGCATCTTTCTGAGGACATGGTCCAAGATAGGACTTCGTGGAGGCGTAGGATTAGGGTTAAGGACTTCTAGAGGATACTGCAGTAAGGTCTTAGGTGTATTTTAGGGAAGTAGGTTTTCTTATTCTTTTAAGTGACTTTACCGACGATTGACTTCTTGTGTATATGCCCAAATGATGTTGTATGCTATTATACATGATTTACATTATACTTTGCCACTCTGATCACTTGCTTCGTATAGGTGACTTATTTTTTCTCTAGTCTATTTTTCTATATTCTTGGACTTGATGTGTTGGTTTACTGTTCGTTTTGGAGCCGAGGGTCTCTTTTGGAAGCAGCCTCTCTATCCCTAGGGATAGAGGCAAGGTCTGTCTACATCCCACCCTCCCCAGACCCTATGAGTAGCTTTGCTATTTGTGGGATTTACTGGGTATGGTTGTTGTTGTTGTTGTACTTTTTTATGTGTTTTCAGTCAATTGCGTTTTAGAAAACAGACATTTTAAGTGTTTTCTGGCCATTGCGTTTTAGAAATAAGACATTTGTATGTGTTTTTTAGTGCATTGCGTTTTAGGTAAAACACATTTTTTATGTGTTTTTAGTCCATTGCGTTTTAGAAAGTACATTTTTTTGAGTTTTTAGGCTCTTGCGTTTTAGAAATAAGACATTTCTTTGTGTTTTCTGGCCATTGCGTTTTACAAATAAGACATTTGTATGTGTTTTTTGTGCATTGCGTTTTAGGTAAAACACATTTTTATGTGTTTTTAGTCCATTGCGTTTTAGAAAGTACATTTTCTTTTGAGTTTTTAGGCTATTGCGTTTTAGAAATAAGACATTTCTTTGTGTTTTCTGGCCATTGAGTTTTACAAATAAGACATTTCTTTGTGTTTTTGGTGCATTGCGTTTTAGAAAAATGTCATGTTTTAGGTTTTTTTTTCATTGCGTTTTACGTAACTGGGGGTTTTTCTATTGCGTTTTACGCAACTGGGTTTTTAATTTTTTTTTGAAAATATAGCAATAGTATACTCGTTTTAAAGATAAAAAACGCTCGTTTTTTTGGTGCAATTTTTATAAAAAAATAATGTCGTATGAAAGAGTTATTAACGTTTAAAAAATGTGGGGGAATTGGAGGAGAGAGAAACTATTGCCTTGCATTGACTAGAATACCCCTAAACAAACTCACGCGCCTCTTTTTTTCCCTTCAATTTCCATTATTTAATCTTAGCCCTTGATTAACTAAATGGATGGTCAAGATCACTTCCTAGCCTTCTTAGCCAAATAAACTTCCTATTGTATCTCCACAAACATTTAATTTTCGTTTATAACTTTACTTTTGATAAAATAAAACTATTGGCTTATCAACCAAAGGGGTTCGAGTCCACGTACTGGGCCACAAGAAAAAAATACTAACGGCCAATCGAAAAATCTTTTATTCATAGTAGCAAGGTGTTAGCAACAAAATTACAAGAAAATAAAACACAAATACACTAAGACATTACACCTTATACATTACAAGCCATGAACACACTTAAACAAAAACCTTAAACTTTTTCCAGCCTCCCATTTCATACTTGTCTTCTTTGAGCAATTTTTGACCCACAGGTATTGTAGTGACTTAGCTTCCTCCAATGCTTTGGTAACCGATGTGGTATGATATTAAAAACCACTTAGTTTCGTATTCACCAAACACACCAAAACACTATAAGAACAATAGCGCGAAGGGCTTTTTTTCTTTTACCTCGAACCCGGACTAAGTCATGAAGATCCAGTAAGTCTTTGATGTCAAATGCCAAAAGAGGTGGAATTTTACACCAAAGCACCACATTTTCTCAAACGGTTTGGGCGAAATGACACGAAACAAATAAGTGGTCACTTGATTCTTCATACTTGCAACAGAAGATGCATGCCATGTTAACACATTAATATTTCTCATGGCTAAGGCATACCTCTTTGGAAGCCTCTCCTTTTCCGCCCTCTACGTCACTATTAGTACCCCTGTAGTGGGGCGGTATGAGTGGGCATAGCGCCCAATGGCGCTGCCAAACACCACCACGCGGGGCGGTATAAAGGAAAAAAAAGGGGTGGGGCGCGACCTCCATAGCGGCGCCATGTTTGGTTTAATTTGATTTTTTGACCATTGAACGGTCATAATTAAAAAAAATCAACTTTTCACTCTATAAATAACTCCCAACTCTTCCATTTTTTTACAATTCATCATATATTATTCTCTCCTTCTCTATATATTTAAAAAAAAGTGTTGAAGCTATTCCCACCCTATTCAAAAAAATGGGTTCCCCATCGGAAGACTCCTTCACCGATATTTACCGAAGATTTTTTTCACCTGAAGAAGACGCGGAGGAACCGAAGCAACAATGGAAGAGAGACTCGCAAATGCTCAACTATTGCGATCTAAGGAAATACATAACACGTTGAAGGCGGATTTGGTTGAGCATGCTTGGGCGATTCGCCCAATGCGATACAACGGTGACGACGAAGAAGATTCTGAGGAAGAACAAGTTGAGGAATTCGAAGACGGGAATTTTGAAGACGTAGGTTTGGATGCTGGAAAAAACGAAGAGGAAGAATGAGAGAACGACAATGAA
>JARYGA010022902.1:0-36407 GCA_030545235.1 Helianthus tuberosus
ATGCCGGTGTCATTCCCGAAGAAATGCAATGGAGGGAAATGGGACCTAAGGACAAGGTTAAAGACGACGGTCCCCCAAAAGATGCTTATGTTGGAAATGCTCTTTTTAAGAGACTTTGTAAATGCCCCTCCGAGTGTACAGTAATTCCAAAGGGAGCCTTGGTGATGGCGGGAATGAGCCTGCTATGGCGTGATATCAAGCTGTACCCTTCGTTCCGAAGGGATGATGAAGGTATGCAGTTCTTTGGCCTTGCATATGCTTTGTTAATTGTATGTGAATTAACATGTGTATATGTCACAGGCAAATGGAGTTTGTTTGACTTTGTGGATCCTCCGCGGAACGCTGCATTAAGGGTCGCGGACCGCATGATTGGTGAACAGGAGCCTGATGTGCTGAAGATCCACTTGGAGCAGTTTTTGCTACCATCTGTCCCGGCGGACTCGGGTGCTTATATTTCTCAGCCTCCCCCTAGCGGAGGAAGAAGTGTTTCTGCCGTAGAGACGAAAAAACCGATCAAGGTGAAAGTCACCGGGCGGAAGTACATGGCCGCGGGGGTCGCTACTTCCGCGGTTGGCGTTACTGTACCCGCTGGGAGTGTTGCTGTTACTGCTGCTGAGTTGACAAGTCCGACTCGTGTGTCGAAAAAACGCAAAATTGTTACTGTACCTGCCCTGACTGCTTTTGAGGCTATTCAAGCCGCCTATGCCATGCCCACTGGTAAGTAATTTTGTTTGTAAGCGTTATTGGGGACTTTGCGTTCCATGTTGCTGAAAATCTGATTTCACACAGGTTTTACTGTTGTGGTTCAAATTGAGGGTGTGTCATCTGCCCCTTTGACATCTGTGGAAGTTACACCTTCCGCTGCTGGCGAACCAAGCCTTTCGGCTCTTATATCACAGGCAAGTGTTGCCGCTGCTGTTAGTTGTCCTATGCCACCTCCTATGCCCACAACTGTTGTGGCCGTGACAACTAGTCCGGTTTCTACACCCCTGCCTTCAAGTGTTACTCCCACCTCCTTGTTCGACTTTTCTTTCAGTGTTTTTTCTACAACTGGAAAGGAGACACCTATGTTGTTCGCTGCTCACGAGGCAACCAGTGCTGGAGATACCGTCGTGAGCGATGTTGGAGGGTCCAGTAGCGGGATTGCCGATGATGGGGCCCGTTTGGGTGATGATCTTTACTTGCCTACCATTAATTGTGATCCCAATGCGCAGGATAAGCGCTATCAGCCCAGGTGGAAAATAGCTGAGTCTTCGAGATTGATTTTTTCCCCCAGTGATTCAACACTGGGTTGAGCGGACATAACCCCCGGCTGAGTCAGCGTATGTTGAGGGGTTAAACAATGAAAACTTGATGAATGCCACTATGGTGGATTCCGTTAGTCAGCCCCGGAGGCTTGCAGAGATCTGGCGTAGGTGGATGCATGATAACAACTAGCTCCACCAGGCGCGGGCTGCCATTTAGGAGCTGAAAGACGAAAAGTAGCGGTTGGAGAGTCAACTCCAAGCTGCTGGTCTGAGGGAGAGCAGGTTTGTGTCGGAGAAAAATAAAGCAGAAGATGACTTGAAGCAGGTGACTGCCAATCTTCCTGAGGAGAGGATATTATGGGCTCGTGATATAGCGGAGAAGGACCGGGTCCTTGCTCATGCTAAAAATGTGCAGGAGGAGCTGGAACGTAAAGCTGTTACCGAAGCTCAAAAGGTGAGATCTGAGATGTCTGCTAAATTGGAAAAGTTCCATATTGACACTGATTTCGTGTCTCAGGTTCAGGAGCAGTACCAAGCTCTAACTGTGGAGTTAGAGTCATCCAACGCCAAGGTTCATGCCAAGCAGGTTGAGCTGGAGGAGCGGGAAGCACGGCTTAGGGAGGTTCAGCAACAGTGCGATTCCCTTGTCTCCGAGAGAAACAAACTGGTTGAGTCTTCCGCCACCCATCAGGCACGCCTTAAGGAGGCGAAAAATGCTTTGGAACAATCAAACGCCGAGGTGGATAGCCTGACTAGCCTGCTGGCTGAATTACGAGGTGACAGGAATTGGCTGATAACCAATGGCCTGGTTGGGGCATTTGAGTATCTCCGCCAATCGGAGTCTTTTACGGCTTTATTGGACCGCCTTTCTGCCGCAGCTTATCAGTCCGGCCATCATGATGGTGTATACAAGGGCTACTTTGAATGCCGACAATCAGAGAAGATTACTCCCATGTTCCACACAAGAAGAGGCAAACTTCAGGGAGATATGGCAGATGCTCTTGAAGCGGCGTGCAATGAGCCGCTGCCCACGTATGCGGATCTGATGGATAAAGTAAACGAGGATGGTGTGGACTCCTTACACCTAATGTTGGATCTGGCGGAAGAATCTGGTGAGGAATGAGTGTTTTGCTTTGTTTGTGTTGTACACTATTCCTTAGATATTTTGTGTAAACACTGTTTTGCTTGGGTTACGTCTAAATATTTTATTTTATGTCAGACATTTAATGCTAATGTCATGATGAGCGACGCCGCCGGTTGCCTAAGTGTGGCGATTTGACGTGCAATGATGACTTTTTATTAATTATGCTACCGTCATCACTGTCAAGCCTTTTAAACTTGTATAAATTAAGTTATTTTTTCCAAATTTGGTAACTCGAAAAAATGAGCCGGAAGTGCTATAAACAGAGACTTTCTGAAATTTTCCGACGCTTGGATGCAGCTGACGGTTTGATTCATCTACATATTCCGGTGACGGAGGAGATGATTAAAGGAAAGGAGGTGAGCTCCGATGATGCTTTACCCCGGGTTAGCCGGTCCTGCAAGAGTGTCAGATATGAGGGTCCTTCAAAAGCTGATGCAAGTGTGATTTCACTATCAGCTGACAATCTGATGGGAGCCTTTCCTTCTGACCATGTTCAACGATGTAGATTGGTGTACTAACGACGTCGTGGTGGTCGTTCCTGTACAGTGGTTGATGATCAGGAGGTGGTGGCTCTTCCGGCAGATGAGGAGAATGTCGAGGACTTGATCGTTGATCCTCATACGTTGGAATATTATGGTGTGGCATTGTACACCCCTGTAGAGGTGAGAGCAATGCTTTCCAAGAAGTAGATATTTAGAACATGTTCGTTTTTTGGTTCCCGTATGTTGGTATTTAGCAACAGGGACAAGTACTTGGTTTTTTGCAAGATAGTTGTATGTATTTATGACCATAATACCTATCTTTTTGTGTAGTGGTTAATGTATCTATTACCAAGATACCCACTCTTAGCGCTGTATATTTTTGATCCTTTGACTTATATATGAAAAATATTTCGTGTCCATGATGCTTTTTTACCGTTATGTGCAGTTTAAATGTGATGGTAATTGTTTGTACCGTAAAGTGCAGTATGAATGCGATGGTAAATTTTATTGTTTATGTAAGTAGTGAGGAAAATAATAAAAAGAAATAACTTTTATTAACTCAATATGTAGAAGAAAAAAGAGACATCGTTAGAGATGGATTACACTTGTTTATAAAAGAAAAACAATCAAACCCGCCGTTAGGGGCAGGGCTTTACATATAACACTTTTTCAATTGAGCCGCGTTCCAGCTACGCGGGACCGGGGTACGATCTAGTCTGGACAGGCGGTAGGCCCCTTTTCCAAGGTCTTCTTAGATGACATAGGGTCCTTCCCAATTGGGTCCCAGCTTGCCTGAGGGCTCCGCTCTACTGGCTTCGTTATCACGCATGACGTACTCGCCTTCCTTGAAAGTATGCTGAGCCACACGCTGGTTGTAGTACTTCTCCAAAGTTTTCTTGTATTTTGCCTCGGTGATGGCGGCTGCCTCCCGCCGCTCTTTCAGTAGATCTAGGCCTTCCCTTAGGAGCCTGTCATTGTCATCATTAGTAGTGAGGCGCCGTAGCGAGGGTAATCCGACTTCCGCGGGTATCATTGCTTCCGCGCCATAGGTTAGGCTGAAGGGGGTTTCATTGTTACTTGTCTTGGGCATTGTTCGATGTGCCCAGAGGACATTAGGCAGTTCTTCCACCCAAGAGCTCCCTTCGTAACCTAACCTTCTTTTTATTCCATCAAGCAAACTCCTGTTTGCCCGCTCCACCTGGCCGTTTCCCTGGGGATGTGCTACCGATGTAAAGATTTGTTGAATCTGAAATTCTGCACACCAATCCTGCAAGACCCTGTCAGTGAATTGCGTTCCATTGTCACTTACCAAGTATAGCGGCAGTCCGAATCGGCACACTATGTGCTCCCATAGGAACTTTTTAGCGTTTTCAGCAGTTATTTTGGCTAAGGGTTTGGCTTCAACCCATTTGGTGAAATAGCCGATTGCCACAATTAGGTACTTTATCTTCCCGGGGGCCACCAGGAATGGCCCCACGATATCAACTGCCCACTTTTGAAAAGGCCAGGCCACCGTGACAGGAATTAAATTGTTTTTGGGGCAGATCATTTGAGGAACAAACTTTTGACAACTACGGCACCTTCTGAGTTCATCTACCGCGTCTTCATACATCCCGGGCCAATAGTACCCGGCGTTGTGGATTTTGGCGACCATTGCCCGGGGTCCAGCGTGAATGCCACATATGCCAGCGTGTATTTCTTAGATTAGATATTTTGCTTCTGCTGGGGATACACACCGCAGTAGTGGTCCCAGGTATGACTTCCTGTATAGGACGCCATTGTTCACTTCATACTACAACGCCTTGGTTTGGATCTTTTGGGCTTCGCCTCTGGCAGGAGGTAATTCCCCCTTTATGAGGAACTTTAGTATGGGAGTATACCAACAGGGTTCCTCCGCGGTGATGGCGGAAACTTCTCGGGGTTCAATGGAAGGTGTTTGTAATGTTTCTACATTTACTTCTCTTTCTATGCCCGAGGTGGCAAGTTTTCTCAAGGCGTCTGCTATTTGTTTTTTTCCTCTGTGGACATGATTAAGCGTGACACTGTCAAAGGAAGCTATGAGCTCCTTGGTCTTAGCCAAATACTTTGCCATTGATTCGTCCTTGGCTTCATAAGTTTCATTTACTTGGTTATTGACTAGCAGAGAGTCAACATATGCATCGACCCTTGTTGCTCCCATAGATTGGGCAATTCTTAAGCCCGTGAGTAGCGCCTCATATTCTGCTTCATTGTTGGAGCATTCAAAGTCAAACCGTAAGGCGTATATCAGCCTTATCTCGTCTGGGATTATCAACATGAGACCTGCCCCGGAACCTTTTCCGCTGGATGATCCGTCGGTGTATAACTTCCAGGTTTGCCTGGCTGTGCTGGAATTTGGTATGTCTTGGACCACTGGGTCTTGTATTACTTCTCCGTCAGGAATCTCAGCCAAGAAATCGGCGATCACCTGCCCCTTAATTGCTGTTCGCTTTCGATATTCGATATTCGATATCTAAGGCTCTCAACTCGATCGCCCATTTAGCCAATCTCCCGGAGATCTCTGGTTTGTGCAAAATTTGCTATAGCGGGTAATTTGTTAAGACCTGTACGCGATGCCCTTGAAAATATCTTCTGAGACGCCGGGTAGAGTGGACTAATGCCAGTACCAACTTTTCAAGTGTTGGATACCGCGTTTCGGGTCGCGCCAGAACTCGACTGATATAATATATATGTGTTTGTTTTCCATCTTTTTCCACCATGAGTACCGCGCTTACCGCGTTATGAGCTGCCGCCAGGTACATTTTTAGTAGTTCTTCTGGGTATGGCGCTGTCAACATGGGTAGTTTTTCGATGAATCGCTTCATGTCTTGCAAAGCTTCTTCCGCTTCACTGGTCCACTTGAAGTTTTTCTTGTTAAGGAAATCTTTTAACGTCTTTATGAACGGAAAAGATCTCTCGGCGTGTCTTGCCAAAAATTTGTTTAACGCCACCAGACGTCCGTTCAGTGCTTGTGCCTCTTTTAAAGTTCTGGGGAGGGCATTCGCGTTATAGCTGCTACGTTTTCTGGGTTGGCTTTAAAACCATCCCGGGTGACTACTACCCCCAGGAACTTACCTTCTTCTACCCCAAACGAACACTTTTTGGGGTTAAGCTTGATGTTATATTCTCTCAACTTCTGGAAGGTTTCCTCGATGTCTTCGAGCATTTGCTTTTCTTCTCTGCTCTTGATCACCAAATCATCGACATATACTTCCAAGTTCCTGCCGATTTGTTTTTCAAAAGCTTTGTCCATGAGGCCTTGGTAAGTTGCTTTGGCGTTTCGAAGGCCAAAAGGCATTTTGGTATAGCAGAAAATGCCTACATCGGTATGGAATGCCGTTTTTCTTCATTTTCTTTTGACCTTTTTATCTGGTGGTAACCCTTATAGGCGTCTAGAAAGCACTTGTACCTGTAAGGGACCAGAGAGTCGACCTTGAAGTCCATCTCAGGCAGCGGATAAGCGTCTTTAGGGCATGCCTTATTCAAATCTTTAAAGTCGATGCACATCTGCCATGTGCCGTCTGGTTTCTTAACCATTACAGGGTTTGATACCCATGTGTGATACTTTATTTCTCTAAGTATTCCAGCTTCGACCAGCTTTCGTACTTCTTTGACTACCGCTGCTTTTCGGTCAGGAGCCATGCTCCGTTTTCCTTGTGCGACCGGTTTAATGCCCGGGAGTATTGCCAACTTGTGCTCAGCCTTATCCCGGGGTATTCCAGTCATATCAGACTGTTCAAAAGCAAAGATGTCTGCATTACTTCTCAGCAACTGTTTCAGGTTGTGTTTGACCTCAGGAGAAAGTCTATCCCCTATTGTCACGGTTTGCTCTGGATGGCGTGTGCTTAAGACCCATATTTTCGGGCCGATGGCGCCGATAGGCCCTTGACGGCATCTTTTGGTATCCAATACTTCTCCCAGCTTGTCTCGGTATACTGTTTCAATACCCCGCGGGGTGGGGAACTTCATAAACCCACGCACCGTGGAGACTATGGCATCCAGTTTTCCCAGGGTAAACCTTCCAATGACTACATTATGGTAAGACTCAGCACGTACCACAAGAAATGTGAGGAGTATTGTTCTTTCCCGGGGGTTTGTCCGAATGTAACTGGAAAAAGGGATCTGGCCAATTGGATCGACCTTTTCTCCGGTGAAGCCTTTAATAGGGGCGTGCACTGACTCGAGCAATTTTTTGTCCTCTGGTTGTATTCTGTTAAAGCAATGCTCATAAAATGTCTTCAGAACTCTCGGTGTCTACCAGGATTCTCCTCATATTATAATCGCCTACCGCGGCAGATATGATTAGGGGGTCAATGGTGAGGTGCAAATCCTCTACGCGTGGTTCGATTGTCATGGTTGCCAGCATCCAGGGTTCAAGCGTGGAAAAACTCCGTTTTGCCCACTTTCCCTTATCGGCGTACACCATGTTTAGCTCTCGCTGTCTCTTATCCACCCCTTTATCATTTTCTTCTTTGACGGGTGGTGGGCCCTGTTTTATGTCTCGAACCAGGTGAGCCAACTTATCCGCCTTTACGAAATACCCGATCTGCTTCTTCAATTGAAAACAATCGTTGGTATCGCGGCCGCTCCCCTTGTGGTATTCACAGTACTTACTAGTGTCTTTGTTGGGAGCGTCCTTCAATGGATTTGGAGGGTTAAACTTAAGGTTTTTAGGGGCCAGGATCTCTGTCGGCGTTTTGCTTAAGTTAGGGTAGTCGGACCGCGATTTAGAAGAGGACTCATTTCGTGAGTAAGTGCTTCTAGACCTATCGTACCGCGAGTCTGTTCTGTCACTTTTTTGATATCGGTCTCCTCTACCTTTACCCTTAGAGCTCCGCTGCTCTCTGTCATCCTGGCTTTTCTGAGCCTCTTTCTTTCTGTTGGCCGCGTGACTGGCTGCAACAGTCTTTTCTTGTGTAAGGTATACCTTGGCTATCCTCAGGATTTCGTTTATGGTGGGAGGTACACCATCCCTCCCATAAAGTGTTCTTAGCAATTCGTCATCATTTACCCCTTGTAGGAAGGCTCCACACGCTAGATCGTTTGTGACACCTGGGATTGCTAGGTTTTCTTTGTTGAATCTAACGATAAAACTCTCCACTGTTTCATTGTCTCGTCGACGAATGTGCAGGAGTTCGTTTCGATCCTTTGTGTGCCTTCTCTGTTGGCTAAACTGCAACGTGAACTTGGCCTCTAGATCTTCAAAGCTATCAATTTCCCCGACGGGCAGACTATCCCACCAGACCCGTGCTGCTCCTACCAGCGTTTGGACAAACATCTTACACCAGAGGGGCATGGGCCAACAGGCTACTTCCCCAGCGCTCTTGAACAGGTTGAGATGGTCATCAGGGTCGCCTAGACCATCGTACTTGCCCACAGTTTGAGGCATCTTGGGTTTTTCCTTAATCAGAGCTTCAGCTATTCTTCTGGGGGTTTGTCCGAATGTAACTGGAAAAGGGATCTGGCCAATTGGATCGACCTTTTCTCCGGTGAATCCTTTAATAGGGGCGTGCACTGACTCGAGCAATTTTTTGTCCTCTGGTTGCATTCTGTTAAAGCAATGCTCATAAATGATGTCTTCAGAACTCCCGGTGTCTACCAGGATTCTCCTCATATTATAATCGCCTACCGCGGCGGATATGATTAGGGGGTCAATGGTGAGGTGCAAATCCTCTACGCGTGGTTCGATTGTCATGGTTGCCAGCATCCAGGGTTCAAGCGTGGAAAAACTCCGTTTTGCCCACTTTCCCTTATCGGCGTACACCATGTTTAGCTCTCGCTGTCTCTTATCCACCCCTTTATCATTTTCTTCTTTGACGGGAGGCGGGCCCTGTTTTATGTCTCGAACCAGGTGAGCCAACTGATCCGCCTTTACGAAATACTCGATCTGCTTCTTCAATTGAAAACAATCGTTCGTATCGCGGCCGCTCCCCTTGTGGTATTCACAGTACTTACTAGTGTCTTTGTTGGGAGCGTCCTTCAATGGATTTGGAGGGTTAAACTTGAGGTTTTTAGGGGCCAAGATCTATGTCGGCGTTTTGCTTAAGTTAGGGTAGTCGAACCGCGGTTTAGAAGAGGACTCATTTCGTGAGTAAGTGCTTCTAGACCTATCGTACCGCGAGTCTGTTCTGTCACTGTTTTTATATCGGTCTCCTCTACCTTTACCCTTAGAGCTCCGCTGCTCTCTGTCATCCTGGCTTTTCTGAGCCTCTTTCTTTCTGTTGGCCGCGTGACTGGCTGCAACGGTCTTTTCTTGTGTAACATATACCTTGGCTATCCTCAGGATTTCGTCTATGGTGGGAGGTACACCATCCCTCCCATAGAGTGTTCTTAGCAATTCGTCATCATTTACCCCTTGTAGGAAGGCTCCACACGCTAGATCGTTTGTGACACCTGGGATTGCTAGGTTTTCTTTGTTGAATCTAACGATAAAACTCTCCACTGTTTCATTGTCTCGTCGACGAATGTGCAGGAGTTCGTTTCGATCCTTTGTGTGCCTTCTCTGTTGGCTAAACTGCAACGTGAACTTGGCCTCTAGATCTTCAAAGCTATCAATTTCCCTGACGGGCAGACTATCCCACCAGACCCGTGCTGCTCCTACCAGCGTTTGGACAAACATCTTACACCAGAGGGGCATGGGCCAACAGGCTACTTCCCCAGCGCTCTTGAACAGGTTGAGATGGTCATCAGGGTCGCCTAGACCATCGTACTTGCCCACAGTTTGAGGCATCTTGGGTTTTTCCTTAATCAGAGCTTCAGCTATTCTTCTGGTGAACTTGGACTTGAAAGTAGCGTCCACTGGTTTGTAAGGTCTAGTGAGATCGTCTTCTTCAACGTTAATGGGTTGAACTGTAGGGGTTGCTCCACCCTGACTGGTTCCCTGGATAATAGGGGGTGATGTTCAGTGTAGAGCTGGGGCCCCCGCTTGGAGAAAAACGAGGCCTAGATGCGTTTCCTCTGTCATACACAGGTTCCGCCGTCGGTGGAGTCTGACTGTAAGCCGGCTAGGATGTTGGAAAAGTACACCAAGGTGGCATATAAGCCGCGTATGGCGACTGCTGATCATAACTTTGTGCCGCCATCTGTGGAGTGTATGATTGGGTATTATATGGGGGTAAGTACCCGTATGGTGGTGCATAGTAGTATCCTGGGAAGTAGGCTTGATTCCCCGGCGTAACCGGGGCATTCATGATCCCTGCAGGCATGACAACTGGCTGGTGTGGTGGAGTGGACAACACCGCTGTTAGTGCTGCCGAGTATAGAGGTGGAATGGCGTATGCGACTGAGGGCTGATAGTATTGAGCCATGCTCATGGGTGGTGTAATAATATTCAGACTTGCGGATGTGATAACCGGCATGGTGCTATGACGTATAGTCTGTGCACTCATGGTTGATGCTGGAGTAGAGGCATTGGTGCCTGTTGTGGTTGCTACTACTGACCGGAGTTGCAAGGAGGTGTATGGAAAAGGGTCTACTGTTGTCGTACCAGAAGATACAGCAGAGGTGACTGCGAAACTTGGTGGTGGTACTTTTGCTTCGAATTCTAGGTCTAGAGACCTGGTTACAGCAGGTGAAACTGATATGGTAGTAACAGGACTCATCTCCAGCAACGGGTTGCTGGTTATCATTGGCTGACTTGGTGTTGCTGCCGTGTTCTGATCGCTTGCCATTGGGTTCAGTCTTCCTGTTGTTACCGAAAGGTCCCACGGATGGCGCCAATGAAGAAACAATGACCTTATGGGTAAGCTCCGGCTAGGACTTCAACTCTTTGGCGATTCGAACAGCTAACTGCAAAACAAAACACCGTTAGGACTCGTTACAGGAATGGGGTTATTCCTGTAACCACCCTCCGGCGTGAGAATAAGTCTCGGTTTGGGAGAAAGAAAGTATGAATGTAGAGAAAGAGAGAGAGAGAGAGAGAGAGAGAGAGTAAACGAGAGCAAGATGATCATACCTTAGATATTTATCTCTATTTATAGTTTACCATTAGGGTTTCCTCTAACTTAGGATGGGCTCCAATAAGTTAGGGATTTGCATGATCTTCTCAAAAGATTGGGGATATGGTTACGTGGTTTATCCATGCAGAATAGAACATTCTAGAATAAACCTTTGTAATTAAATATTTGTAATAAAATAATAGGTGATGACCGGGTCGGGTTAGCCTATCCGGGTCATACCTCGTCACTGTCCTTTGACCAGAAAAACGAATTTGAACCGTGCAACTACAAACAAAGTGACCCGCCTGAGGTGGAAAATATGTTTTTTGTAGTTAAAATTCCACTTTGCTAAAATGAATTTAACCCGTGCAACTACAAACAAAGTGACCCGCCTGAGGTGGGAAATATGTTTCTTGTAGTTAAAAGTCCACTCTACCTTTCCTAATATTTCTTTGCATTACAACTAGACCCATGAAAGACAAGATACTAACTCAGACAATCTTTATGATAAATATCAAGCCAGGCCTAAATGTTCCCGAAACCACTACTAGACTCAAACCCAACCCTATCAAATCCTTCGCTATCACCCAAGAAACCCCATGAAACCCTATGAGGAAATGAGGGACATCGAAAGATGCGACAAACCTATTGAGGACCTTACTGTTGTTTCCATGTCCAAAAGATCATGGCAAATAGACACCGAACATGAACTCAAACCCAAATTTTCTATACTAACCCGTTTAAATGGTAATAAGAGGTGTAAAGGGTTTCCTTTAGATGGTCCATGTGTGATATTTTCTCAATGGCATGAACCCTGACACATGGGTTCTCGAGACAACCGCTATAATTGAAGGGTGTTGAAGCCACTCTCACGCTTTGGACTATTACCACAAAATCACTATAGCGACCCCCACCCTCGAGTGTTGTATTTGAGAATATTACAACCACTTTACCAATCGTTCAAGATGTCATTGTCGTACTGCGAACACATTTCCCAAACCTTACTACTTGTGTGCTTTCTTAATATGGGGATAAACAGTGATGGAGTCAACAATTAAAGATCTAACCACCTTGATTACCAAACTAACACGTGGTGTGCCTCAAGGAGACTTCACGTCTCTATTGGCGTCGTCAACAATTGGCTACCACTTGCCCAGAACGCGTAGTTTACACAACAAAATCTCCCTTTTGAGGCCTTGAGGCCCAATAGGCTTGTTGTAGCCCACAACCCCATTCTCGGATACTAGCTGATCACGACAAGACCAATTCAAGCACTTCTTATCGAATTTAGGCCAACTCACCACAACTCTTGCTATTCCTAACCTCGTGGATTTTATGACGTCCACTAATGTTAGAGGACCTAGCTCATTACAAAATCGAATACTAATGTGATTCGCAAGCCCAGTTAAACATAGATATTCTACTAAACCTAGTTGCACCTTTGGTCTCACATGAACTTTCCACGTAAACTCCTCTAGGCATGGACCCTATTAAAACTTGGACCAGCCCTAGTTCACGTAGGGCAAATTCTAATCCATTTACCACCCGCTAGACTTATCACACAACTTCCCGAGGTAGCCAGCTCGTTAGATATTGCTACATCGATTAAGCGATTTTCCTCATTTATCTCATAAGTCCCCACACAAACTTGGGCTTGACCAACGTGTCCAAGCCCACCATCACCTTTGGCTTTAGTCACTTGGCCCTATTGTTAACCCTTCTGGATGAGCTCGATATCCTGCGAACCCAAAGCCCACCCTAGTATTACCCATGACACCAAGCCCACTATAGGCCCAATAGCACTCCAAACCTTATTAGTCTACTTCTTCCATTAAAAAACCCTAGTAGCCATGCACGTGTTGCGCTAACTCTTCTGAACTTTAGGACCCTTTTTTTTAAATCTTGAACCTGCTCTAGGTGACTAGTGTAAGTCCCACATCGGTTAAGGAGGAGAACGAAGCCTTCCTTATAAAGGGGTGGAAATATTCTCTACCAAGACGCATTTTGCCTAGGCGAGCAACTCGTCGGGTGAAAAAAAATGTGAGTTCCTGGATGGGCAACCCATCGGGGGCAAAACGGACAATATCTTGGCACGGGTTACTTGGGCTGTTACAAATGGTATCAGAGCCAGGGGCCGGGCCGGTGTGCCAGCGATGACGCTTGGCTCCCTAAGGGGGGGGGGGGAGATGTAAGTCCCACATCGGTTGAGGAGGAGAACGAAGCCTTCCTTATAAAGGGGTGGAAACCTTCTCTAACAAGACGCGGTTTGCCTGGGCGAGCAACTTGTCGGGTGAAAACAAAAACGTGAGTTCTTGGATGGACAACCCATCGAGGGCAAAACGGACAATATCTTGCCACAGTTTACTTGGGCTAGGCTGTTACAACTAGAACCATACTTTTGAACCCATAAATCTCTTTGTTCTAGATCACCCTCTTAAGGATCTACCCCACTCAAAGCCTTCATGAACCACCTCCATTCTTCTCTATTTACCTCTTCCTCTGACTACATGTCAAAACATGGGGGTGTTGGATCACAAGACATTTGAAATAAACAAAGCTCTTATACCACTTGATGCAAACAACAAAAGTAATTCAATTGGCTTAAGAACACGATGATTAACTCAAATGTTTGAATCAAAAGATTCGGTCGGTAAGCTTAAAACATTGTAATGTTTATCAAAATCAACAAAAAATAAGAAACACAATATTTATACTAATCCTACTTGGATAAATTAGGAAAGTAAACACGTTTTTGTTGAACTGCAAATTTCTTTTAATCCTTGTCATGTATAGGACTTGAACTTAAGAACTCCCCCTTTCAAACCCAAATGTAATTAAAGGCTTTGCCTTTGCAAACATTTCTTGAATTACACAAAAGATAAACATAGAAATTATATATTAATGTTGATCTTGATCTTGTGTATGGTGCTCTCCAGTTTTCACAGCAAAGCCGATCCCCCTTCTTTAGCCCGACCTGCTGCTTTCGAAAACTCAATGATGCTCCTAAACCAATCCCCGAATCAAATGGCATTGTATACTCCAATCCCACTGTTTGGCCTATAAATCAACTCGTAGATGGTCTGCATCAATTTACTTTTTCATTACTACAACCAACCAAAGAGGCTAATATTTTTGTGTATTTATCAATATATATATATACTATAAAATGAATTATTTTATTATGCTTACTAAGGTGCTGTTTGTTTTTTGGCCAGAAGCACTTCTGGCCACTTATGTCTGCGTCGCTCAGATGCGCCCAGACGTTTGAGGTCTGCAGCTCGTTTGTTTTCCGGAAGAGCTTCTCATATTTTACCTCTTCCCAACCTCTTCCCCAAGCAGACATGTCCCCAAGTCTGCAAACCTCTTCTCATCTTCTCCCTCCAGCCGACACCACCTCCTCTGCCACCACCTCCACCTCCGACAAAACCCCCAAAACCCCCCAAATAACTCCGCCACCACCTCCTCTGCCACCACCTCCACCTTCGACACCACCTCTTCTCCCTCTTCTCCCTCCTCAGCCGTCATCTCCACCATCGCCACCAGTAACTTCCATCTCGAACTTACCAGAACCTTCCGAGAAACCAGAGGTTGCGTCAGCACGGTTCAGCTCCGGTGCCGGTTGATTGTGAAGCATCTCCGGTGACAACCACCACCGTTCTCTCCTCCCTCGATCTCTCTCTCTCTCTCTCTCTCTCTTCAGAAACCCCCAAATCGAAACCCTTGAAGATGGTGAAATTAGGGTTTCGGTGGAGGTGGTTGACGGCGGCTGAAGTGGTGGTGCTTGGCTTCGTGGTGGCGGTGGTGCTTGGTGGTTGCGACGGGGTTGGTAGGGGAGGAAGGAGGAGATGGTGGTGGTGAGCGTTAGGTGGTGGTTGCGACGGGGTGGGTGGTGGCTGAAGTGGTGGTGGAGGTGGACGGTGCTATTGGTGGTAGACGGAGGCAGAGAGAGATCAGAGAGATGCGTGTTGTGTGTGTTGAGTGTGAGAAGAGGTTATATATAAAAAAAACAAACCTCTTCTCCTTGCAGACTGTAGACATTTGGTCCACCTCTTCTCCTGCAGATGCCTGCAGATGTGGTCCGCATACTACAGACCTTTTCCCGCAGAAAAAACAAACAGCACCTAAGAGATAAAACCACGACTGTATGCTAAAGAAATATTCAACTAGTATATTTATGTATTAAACTAAAGTGGTTAATCAATCTAATTAATCTTGAAAAAGTTGTTAACATTAGTTATTTAGTTTATTGAGATTAATTTATTACTATAAACTACTTTTTAATAGTTTAATGATAATAATAATAATAATAATAATAATAATAATAATAATAATAATAATAATAATAGCATGAATTACTTAATAAATTAACATTGAGTCCAATTGTGTTATAATAGGTTTATTTGGGTTAGGCGTTATTTGATATACTTTAATCATCCATCCATGCACTTTATGATCACAATGTCACGACAATGGGAAACTTCCAAGAGGAACATATAATGATAATCGTAAAAAGTAGAAATACAAAATTAATAAATTATTTTTATTAATATACGTAACAAATAATAGAAGTTGAATACGATAATGTGTGTTTATATCCGGTTCATCTTTTATAGGAACATGTAATTACGGTTTTATTATAAAACGGGAACTAAACCAGATAGCTTGGTTGTATTGTTCGAACGTTCCAAAATAACCGTTTAAAAATCGGTTATTTGGTTTTTCTACATTGATAATTTAATTTTTTTTTAAATCAAAAGATGGTTCATGAATATCATACATTTATTAGCTTATTTAAATCATAAAACCCAGAACTAATTTCAAAATCCAGGCCATCAGACATTGTTATGACCGTTTTTAAAACTTTAAACCATAAACTAAACCGTATAAATCTAAAATCAATGTAACCAACCGCTTTACTTTTGATTTAAACAATTTAGTTGGGTTGAACATATCATGTGAGCTAATATTCATACACCTCTTCTCTTTGTCTCTATACATACATAAATAAATGTGAGAATAATATGTAAAGATATGAGAATAGTGGAAGAATGTATTAAACAAACATGCATGCATGTAAATACTATTCAAACTATATGAAATTACCATAATACAAGTTTGAACTTTCTAATTCAAAATCTGGGTGCTTCTCTATGAAGTTGGTTCAACAGTACTTTTCTTTTTAATTCAAAGTATTATTTGTCTTTCGCTCATATTCTTATCATAGAAAAAAGATAATAACACATACAGCTTTCTTTTCGTCTATAAAACACGCTTTAATGAACTTGACAACTTTGTGTTTCTTGGTTGTTTTTAGGAAAAAAAATGATTTGCACCCAAGGTCTTTTTATAACATCATCATCATCATACTCGGTAAATCATTTGAATAGCAAAGCTAAGGTAGAGTTTGAGAAGGGTAAGATGTAGGGGCTGTTTGGCAACATCTGAACCAATAAGTGCTGAATGAATAAGAGGTCTGAATGGGTAAGAGGGTCTGAATGGGTAAGTGTTGAACCAGTAAAGTGCTGTTTGGTTCCATATCTGGATAACAGTGTAAAATGACATTTTTACCCCTCCCCACAAAATAAACCCGTTTTAATTTTTTTTCTATAAACCCAATATCATCATCATCATTCATCAGTTTTCAGTCTTCACCCTCCCCCCCTCTTCCCCTTTCTCTCCCTACCTGCAACACCGCCACCGCCATCATCATCATCATCATCTCCTCTTCCCCTTTCTCTCCCTACCTGCAACCACCAAGAACAATCCGATGACCAGATCCCCAAATCAAGAACCCTAGATCCGAACAACCGGACTCAAGACAAACAGCGGAGCTCCGCCGCTGCTGAACGTCGCCGCCGCTGTGTGCCGCCGCTGAACTCCGCCGGAAAACGGCTCTGCTATTGACGTTGTTGCTGTGTGCCGCCGCTGAACTCCGCCGATGACCAGAAACCGGAGGGAATTCTTGCGAGCCGAACATCACACACCCCCATCTCGAAGAACAGGAGGCGACGGTGGTGGTTTGAGGCTCCGACGATGAATTTCACCGGTAAAACTCCTCCCCGTCTTCTTTCGTCTCCTCCTTTTTCTTGCGATTGATGACGATTTCTGTGTTATCGGTGATGATAAGGATTTGAAGGGTTGTTGTGGGGTGATGTGAGGGATATTGAAATGAAGGAGAGGAGAGCACAGATTGTTTTTAGGGCAAAGGGTGTGTGTGTCAACATTTTCTTTCAGCGTGTGTTATTAACTGAATGGTTCAGACTGAATGGAACCATTAAGAGGTGGGTCTTTTAATCAACCAAACACATATGCCTCTGACCGATTCAGAGGTGGACCTCTGAATGGTTTCATTCAGAGCCAACCAAACAGGCCCGTAGACAGTGTCTTACCTCTACCCAATAGAAATAGAGAGACTGCTTCCAGTGAGAACTCCGACTCGATAGTAGTTTTACATCAAGCTGTGGACTTGAGACACATAACACTTAGCAATCGGGAAAAAGATCAATCTTTTGGCTATCAATGTCACCACACATGATGTATGATTAATCGTCCGACGCTTTTAATATTATTTCCACGAAATTAGTAAAATAACAATAGAATAAGTGCAATTTCACTTTTAACCCCCCCCCCCTCCCCCAAACGTCTACATATATATACATTATATACAAACACAACAAACGGGGTATAAGGTTTTTTTATATCTCTATTTGCAAGCATGTTATAAAAATGCTTGCAAAATATAGATATAACTTGAAATCAAACAAAACAGTATAGAATATGTTAGCCATCATTTCAAGCACGGTCTAAATTTAGACTTCACAGGATGGCTATTTTTGTCATCTGCGATGTTTAATGCCACAAATATCAAAGAAATTCATAAATGTTAGACCGTGGTGTGTGGTTCTGTTTCCCATGTCGACATCAGCGTCATATCACCCTTTCTTTTCACCTCATCATCCCCCAAACATCAAACATGGGGTGTGATTCTCTCTTACATTTCATTTTTTAATATTTTTTTACTTAATATATCTTATATTTAAACATACTTTTTTATTTGTCTAATGTATTTTATTTATAATAAATACAAATATTTTTTTAAGAAAATTCAAATTTGCATAAAAATTCTAAAAGATTACAAAAAAAAAAAAAGCAAATTACATACTAAAATCATAAAATAAATATTGCCTAAACCTACGAACACCATTACTCGTCATCGACGTGATCGACACAAAATTTATTCCAAATATAGTCGATTAAATCCGCACATAGGTTTCCGTGCACCTGCTCACTGCGTAGCGCTAACAACTTTGATTGTTGTTGTTTCTCGTCAACCGACTCAACATTCCCTTCGTCATTTGGATCGTATTTGTATATTGTTTTACCGTCGTCTTCAATAATCAAGTTATGTAGTATTAAACAAGCTTACATAATGTATCTCAATATGTTTGGTTCAAATGCACGAGCGGGTTGTTGTATTATCCCTCATTTTGCCTTTATCACACCAAACAACCATTCGACATCTTTCGTTGCCGATTCTTGGCACTTCACAAACTTTTTTCTTTTTTCATCACCGGGTTCAGGAATAGTTTTAACAATATCCATATAGGATGGCTATATACCGTCGGCTAGGTAATACTCATGCTTGTATGACACCCCATTGAGCATGAAAGAAGAATCAGGGCCCGTACCTCTAATGATGTCGTCGAAAATATGAGATCTTGCAAGAACGTTTAAATCATTGTTTGAACCTACAACCCCCAAAAAACATGTCAAATCCATAAATCTTGTGAGCAAGCGGCCTCTAAGATTATTGAGGGATAACCTATATCACCACGCATATATTGAACACACCATGCAGTAGGGAAATTACGCCATTGCCAATGAGTACAATCAATGCTTCCTAGCATCCCAGGAAATCCATGTCTCTCTTCATGGAATATATGAAGCTTTTTGATATCCTTCTTCGTTGGCCTATGTAAATAGACCCTGCTATAAAAGTTCACAATACCTTTGTAAAATTCATACAAACAATCTCGACTCATCTTCTCGGACATCCTTAAATATTCATCCCATGAATCACTAGCAATGCCATACGCTAATTGAAGAAGTGTCGCAGTGCATTTTTGAAAATTAGTAATATCTCTTCTCCCTCTAGCATCATAGCGCAATGTGAAAAAGTCATCATAATTAGGCAAATAATTGGCAATACATATGAACAATCGTTGACTCATTCGAAATCGACGCCTAAATTATTCGTTAGTGTACACACAATTTTCAGCAAAATAGTCACCAACCATACGGTCATGAGCACCTTAAATAAAGGTTAAAAACTAAGTTTAATAAATTATTCAAAACAATCCTAAAAATTAAAAACAAAACTTTCAAAATAAAAATTGTATAAAAATAATATACCTACGCGATATCTATTTAACGCAGCGACCCTCGTTCTTGGTTCTTGGTTCTTGGCTGTGACGTTTCTTCGTCTTCACCGTCTTCTTCCATCTCGGCAACAATTTTAGCCGTCTCAAGCATCATGCTAAGAAAAAAATTCCTAACATTTTCCTCGTCCGATGAAGAACTCATAATGATTTATTTTTTTAAAATATATAGACGAAGAAGAGAAGAATATATAAAAGATGGAGAGTGTGGTGAGTTTTTTAAAATATATAGATGAATGTGAGAGAAGAATATATAAAAGATGGAGAGTGTGGTGATTTTTGGGAAATAAATGAGGGTTATATAGTGTTTAAAATAAAAAAAAATGTGTTTTTTTAATGAAAATAGCCATTGAATAACGACATGATTTTGAAAGGCTCGACGGGATGAACAGGCAGAATTCCCCGACTTTACCGAATGTGGGACCGGGGGGTGTTCCACGTTGGGGTCGCCAGCCACATCACCCTACCGATCCGTTTTCCCGATACACACCGCACAGTCTTATAAGTTCCAAATGGGTTGTAGTATAGCGATATCAAGATGTTGAAAATGAGTCTCTTTCTATAAGGTTGATGTCTTGTCAGTTCAAGTCCTATACTTGAACAATTGTGTAGATTTTAAAGTATGATTAGAGGGTTTGAATGATAATTGTTAAAAAAACAAAATAAACATCATAAATAAACTTCTAAAATATTTAAAGATTAAAGAAACGAAAATAAACAAAATCAAATACATGTCTATTTCTACTTCCTAATAAATGAATATAAAGTTGGACACGTGCCACCATCATATCTCACCTGACCAATATTTATTTGGGTGGAAAATATTATAAATGAATGGAGTTTTCTGGGAAAATTAGGGGTGACACACATTTCGAATAAGATAAAAGAAGGAGATTGAGATGATTTAGGAATCTAAATAAAAGACATAGTACGATACCAGTAAGCATCATGGAAACCCTTGTTAGGATTTACAGCACACACGAACAATAAACGAAAGCAATAAAGAAGACATGTGATTTACATGGTTTGGTCACAGTGTGTAACCTACGTCCACGGGGGTAACTAGGGTTTATATTTTTATAGAGTGACTGATATGTTCTAGTACATGAGATTATTTGTAAACTAGACTAATTAGGGTTAGACTCTTCTAACTTAACCGACAAGTTAAAACTGGGCCCATTTGGGTTAGGTTTGTTCAGTCCATTCTCTTTATGCGCTCTCCTAATTAGTTGGCTAGCCCACAAAGAGACCGAAGCCTACAACTCCAAAAATCCCCCTTTTGGAGGCTTTATCACTTGAAACTATGTCTTGTGTACTTCTCTAAACATCTTCTCTATCTTTAAGCACCCCTAGTTACCCCATCTTCTCGGCACTATTCCTGGACGCCAGCTAAAGCTATGCATAGCTTCATCTTATCCAGCACCACAACTTTGGTAAACATATTTTCTTAATTCTTAACCCCTGGGACATTCTTCAAACTGATTGATCTTTCACTGATCAATCCTTTAACAAAATGATACCTCATCCATATGTGCATCGTCTTCCCATGGTAAACGGGATTCTTTGCAAATTTCACTGCACTTTCATTGTCATAATACATTGAGTAGTCAGCTTGATTCTTCCCTAACTCTTCCAGAAAAGCTTTCAACCATACTAGATTTTTCTAGCCTCAGCTATTGACATGTATTCAACACTTCTGTAGTAGATAAAGCCACACTTTTCTAAAGTCTGGACATCCAACTCACTATTGTTCCTCCCATTGTAAAGACATATCTTGTAGTGCGTTTAAATATCTCTTTACAGCCACCCAGGTTAGCATCTGTATAACCTTTGAGAACCACATCATTTCCTTTAAAACACAACCCCATATTTGACGTACCTTTCAAATAACGAAGCACCCATTTAATTGCTTCTAAGTGTTCTTTTCCCGGAGTTGACATAAAGCGACTGACAACTCCAACTGCGTGTGCTATGTCAGGTCTCGTGCATAGCATAGCATACATTAGACTTCCTATAGCAGATGCGTAGGAAACTCTCGCCATATCAACCTTTTCTTCTTCTGTACTGTGGCATTGATCTTTAGTAAGCTTGAGGTGACTTCCCAAAGGCATGTTTCTAGGCTTGGTCTTCTTACTATTTATAGCAACTCTCTAGCACTTTCCCGATGTATTTCTCCTGGGATTGTGTCATTGAGCCATCTTTCTTGCTTCTGGTTATACTCATCCAGAGTATTTGTTTGGCTGTACCTAAATCCTTCATCTCGAATTCTCTAGAAACTTACTTCTTTAACCTGCTTATTTCTTTTATTATCATCAACATAAAGTAACAGTATGATATAAGAGTTTCCGAATTTCTTCAAATAGCAGTGATGGTTCATCTGAAATCTCTTGTACCCTGACCTCTCCCTGAAGTTATCAAACTTCATGCACCACTGCCTGGGTGCCTATTTAAGACCATACAAACTCTTTTTCCATTTGCAGATGTCACACCCCAGATTTCCAACCACAAACCCGGTGGGCCCGGTGGGGAGTATCGTGACGTAAGATTGGTATCGTCATAGTCAATATTCACAAATTGCACAAAGGAAGTCTTGGAGTAAAAGTATTATTACAAACCTATTGTCCAAAGTTCAAATTAATAAATACAGACAGCTCGTAATAATAAGTATCCACAGACGGATCATAAAATGTACAAAAGATGAAATCAACAGACTAATAGGCTTATGCAAAGGAGTTGAAAATTCCTCTTCTAGAAGCTTCCAGCCTATTTACGTATTTGTACCTGTAACTTAGTCTTTTGAAAATACGTTAGTTTTCACTGGCAAATACAATAAACTGACACGTTTTGAAAACATTTCAAAATTGATTTAAGTGCCCAAGGCACATGAAAATCTTTTAATAACTTGGGATAATTCAAAATGATCTTGTATACAATTGTACATGGTTGTCAATACATATGGGGCCCAATACTAAACACCAAGACATGATTAACCGACTCACCACTTAAACCCACAAAGGGGTATCCCCTGATCAACGGGTAAGAAAACGTTTTATATAAAGCATTGGCATCTGACGGGTGTATGCCTACACCCTATGCTTAGTCGTGGCCATTATTAATTTAATGAGCCATGGATATCCAGGACACGGTCGCATTAACCCCCAATGTTTAAGTTATCAGTCAAAACGTATTAAAACGGGTTATGAAGATTTTGTAGCCATAATCCGGCATATGATCCCATACCCGACCAAGTGGTAATAATTGACTGTATCCTAAGCCTGTATAGGGAAAATAAGTTAAGAGTATTTACCTGAGCTAATACTTGTCTTACAAGTGCAAGGTTTATAATAACTCAGCTGTTTAATCAATTGACAAGCGTAGGTAACAATTTACTGAAAGGCTCTAGTCTGGATTGAAGGTATAAATAACCAATTAGAATGCTAACGGGTCTTATTCAAGTCGTAGACTTAGACCGGGTAGCTTAAAGTATCAAAAAACGGTACTATACGCTAGATTAAGCGATGACCGGAATAGAATGTAGTTTAAACCCAACAAGTACTAAGACTTGTATAATATGGGTAAACAAATAACATTCTGGAAATTGAGATAAAAATGATAAGGTTAAACCCGTTTCGGTAAACTTATGTAAACTAGTTATGTAAGTCAAACCGTATGCGTATAAGCGATAACGGGTAACCAGATGAGTCATGAACAAGTTCTATATGCCAATATACTTTAAACAAGTTATAATACCAGTAGGATATCAAATTGTATGCCCGTTGATGCGTGCGAAGTGTCGTATATATTAGGTGTATATTTTAAGCCCTTTTTAACACTTATTTTAGCCAAGTTTTAAATTTATAAAACACGATATTTCACTAACACTAAACACACATATGGGCAAGTGCACCCATCGTTGAGCGTAGTATAGTGTTGTTAAGATACCGAGGTCGTCCAAGGACACAAGAGCTTTTAGTACCGGTTTATCCTCAACGTCTAATCAAAAATAAAAGTTTAGAAAAATGTTTTAAGCTAAGAAAAATAAAAACTAACTAAAATGCTGAAAAATAAAAATAAAAGAAAACAGATAGACAAGATGAATCACTTGGTTCCGACTCGTATCTAGTATAACCTTTGATTATTTCCACACTTTTGCACATAATTAAGAGATTATCTTAGTTATTGTAGTAGGCCCCTCTTTTGAAGGTGACGTTACCCTCACCCCAGTAGTTTGAGTCAGCAAGAATACAATCCTAAAAGGGTGGATTATTGGAAGATAATGAATTAAGTTATTAATGCAGTATTGTGGTAGGCCCCGCTTTTGGCGGTGACGTTACCCTCGGCTAAGTAGTCTGAGTCAGCAGGGATACAGTCCTAAATAGCCGGGTTATAGTATTAATAGTAGTTAACTTATGAGGGGATCAAAGAGTTTGGACCCCCGCCATCCAATACCGTGAAGTATTGAAGGAGGTCCTACTAAATTTGACCCAGGTCCATTGCAGGACCTCTAAACGCTGAACAATGGCAAGACCTTTACCAAACCGTTCCCTTAACCCCCGACCAGGTAGCCAACATACCTCCATATAGACCGTGGAGATATGAATGGTGAAAATCCTTTATTTTATATTGACAGTAAAATAATGCCAAGACACCACGGACAAACGATAAGGAAAGATCACCTTCAACATAAGTAACTAGTTATTAAAGTCATTAATACAAAACCAAATAAAAAGTGCAAAAGATTAGAAATAAAAAGTATTATACTAGACACTTTGTCTTCACCAAGTGATGTAAGAGACTTAGGCAAACATGGCCTTGATTGTCAAGAACTCTTACGATCAATCTTGGATCCCGAGACGACTCACACACTCTACGATGGACAATGGATGATGGTGGTGGATGATGGTGTTGTGATGGTGGTGGGTGGTGGATGAAGTGTGAGAGAGGTGGTGTGCCAAGGGATGAGTTGAAATGAATCCAACCACTCCTATTTATAGGCTGAACAGAGAGCTGGGCACGGCCCCGTGTCCGCTGGGCACGGCCCCGTGCCTGTCTGACACTCTCTCTCCTCATTAATTGTAATTCGCAATTACAATTAATGCGCCTGCTGTACTTTCGACACGCCCCCGTGTCCGCTGAGCACGGCCCGTGGTGGGCAATAGAAGCTTCTATAGGTTTGTCTTTTCTGCTGCGTCTTGGGCACGGCCCCGTGCTGGCTGAGAACGGGGCGTGTTCAGTCTTCTGTTTTCTCTATTTTGCTTTGGAAGGTGACGTTGAGGGGTCGGGCAGTCCACTAATGTTCCTTTTCTTGTATTTATGTTGGATTTAGCTGTCTTTTTGCTTCTTTTGCGTTTTTGAGCTCATTTAATCTTGAAAATACAAAAGGAAGACAAAAACACTCTTTTTCCAATATTAGTACTTAAAAAGGGTTAGTTTTATGCCTCAATTGATGTAATTTATATGTTGCATTTTACACACATCACCCGTTAAGGTTTTAAAATCAAACTATGCCTCATAAGGGCGTTTTGGTCATTTAGCGACGTATAAAAGGAACTTGCATATAATCTGATGTTATGATCATAAACATTCTGGAAAAATATTTAAATTGTGATATAATATCAGTAGGATATCAAACATATGTGTGTTTTATAGTTTAAGACCAAACTATGCACCGTAGTGGCATTTTGGGCATTTCACACATAATTTAAAGCTTATTTGGGAATCTGAGTTATAAACATGTACTTACCGTAAAAACATTTTAAAAAAAGTTATAAAATCAGTAGGTAACAAGTCTTGATTGATAAATATGGTTTAAAACCATATTATGCGCCAAAAGGGCGTTTAGGTCGTTAAATGACAACGTTTGTGATCTTTTATCAAAACTGATGTTATTAACAGGTTTATACTACTAAAATATGTTATTTAATATAGCATATCAGTAGGTAAAAGGTTTTGTATAAAAATTATGATTTAAAACCTTGTTATGTGCCAAAAGGGCATTTACGTCGTTTAATGACTTAATACAAGAACTTATATATAAACTCAGATTATAAACTGATTTGATATCCCAAAATATCCAAATTATGATATTACATCAGTAGGTAATGAGGGGTCGGGCAGTCCACTAATGTTCCTTTACGTCGCTAGCTGAGCACGGGGCGTGTTCAGTCTTCTGTCTTCTCTATTTTGCTTTGGAAGGTGCCGTTGAGGGGTCGGGCAGTCCACTAATGTTCCTTTTCTTGTATTTATGTTGGATTTAGCTGTCTTTTTGCTTCTTTTGCGTTTTTGAGCTCATTTAATCCTGAAAATACAAAAGGAAGACAAAAACACTCTTTTTCCAATATTAGTACTTAAAAAGGGTTAGTTTTATGCCTCAATTGATGTAATTTATATGTTGCATTTTACACACATCAAATACCCCCACACTTGAACTTTTGCTTGTCCTCAAGCAAAACTCTTTAATATGTGGCTTACACTCCCAAATGGAATTGGTAGAAGAGAAGGTTTTGGGCTTGTCGTAGAGTGTCGGGAATCCAAGGTCTTTTTGGGTTTTATCTTTATTTATTTACAATCCTATTCGTAATGATTTATTTAGAACGTTTCATAGAAAGAATTACTTATTCGGGCATAACATGCCTTTTTAAAATTCTATTTATATACAAGTTCACATACCTCACGGGAGAAATCACTCACACTTGGCCGAAGGTGTATTTTTAGTGAATCAATCGAGAGCGGCGTGGAACTTATTCCTACCATAAGCTTGCCAAGCAATCAATCCTCCTCCTTTTTAACTTTTATACCTTTGTAGATATCAAGAGGACTTTGTGGGTTAAGGGTTAGGCTTGGGTTAAGGTAGGTGGTTGGGTTAGTGGTTAGTAGAAAAGGGCGAAAAGCGTAACAAGTGTCGGTTTTCGTAAGATTTTCTATTTTTTGCAACTTTTTATTTTGATGAAGCTTTTATTCAAACAAAGTTATTTTTGATGAACTTGTTTGTTTTTTCTTTTTGCTTCATCAACAACACACAATTTTTTTTTTTTTTTTTTTTTTTACGAAAAACCGAACTTGTTACTAAAACAAAGGGTAAAAAAATGAAAAAGGTTTTGGTGGGTAAAAGGGTTTTTGGTTTGGGTGATGAAATGAAAAGGTTTAGGCTCAAAGGGGTTAACTAGGGGGATTTTTGGGTAGGTGGTAAAAGAAAAAGAAAAATAATGGTGTAGAAATAAAAAGGGTTAGTCCTAATGCCTCCATCATTTACTTACTCGGGTTTAAGTTGATAAGGACTGGGAATGTATCGTCATGGCAAGTTCTAGAGTCGTAAGAACCAAGCGGCTATTCACACAAGAAACGAAAAATGAGCATTTAGTTTTAATGATATGTAATTGTGCTCAATAAAGGCTCAAAACTCACTTTTGTGGGAATGGGCTTTTATGTGATCAAGTATATATAATGAAATTTTAACTAAGTTTGTCATGCTTTTTCATAATTTTCTTATGTTGGTTCTTTTTATCACTACGCTATCGGTTGTAAATTTGTAAAAATATAACCTTTTTGAGAACTTGAATTTCCCGAGTTAAACCTAGACAAGTAAAAAAAATGAAATTTTGAAAAAAAAAATTGGGGTGACTAGCGGTTCCAATAGAGTTTTGTGTAAGGTTTGTATTTAGGACTTGCAAAATTCAAGGTTTTAGCATCCCCCCACACTTAAATTACACACTGTCCTCAATGTGTTCCAAAAATAAATTTTTAGGTTGATTAGATGTGTAAAATAGTGTTTAAAAAGCAAAAAATTGTGTTACTGGGCGCTGAACACGACCCCGTATTATCCGGGCACGGCCCCGTGTTCAAGTGCCAGTAACAAAATTAAAACAAGAGAAACAGAAGTCTGGACACGGGGGCGTGTTGGGTGAACACGGCCCGTGTCCAGTTACCTGAACTGGGCGTTTTTCTGCAGGGGGTTCAGCACGGGGCCGTGTTGGTTGGGCACGACCCGTGTTGAACCTTCTGAACTGGAGAGAATTGTCGGGTTCCCTTGTTCTTGTGCATGTGGTCATTTTTCTCGTTCCCCTTTTCATCCCTTACCACCATGAGTGTGTTTCATTTATTACAAACCATCCAAACCTTAAAACCATCATTTCATTTCATCATAGAGAGAACTTACATAATCCTAAATTAAACTAGATAAAACAAGGAAATAATAACCCATGGAGTCCTAGCCTTTACTTTATTTTAATTAGCAAAATTTCCAAGAAGCAATTAATCTTGGTTAACCAAGGCCTTATTGAACTCCATCTTCCGCGTGCGGTTCTCCTCAAATGTCGGCGAGCCATTCTTCCACCTCCCTTGGAAGAAGAAAGGAAGGCTCATTGGCATTAGTTTGAGGAGTTTCAACTTCCACCGGGATCTCTTGTAGGTGTTCCACGGGAGGTTCCGCCGGCAAGTCTTCCCACCCGGTAGGGTTGTTGATTCCGAGTGCTAGGTTCCAATCCTGCTGAGGAAGGACCGGTTCCATTGGGGGTGCTACAAGAATATTTAACCTCTGGTGCAAGAGGTTAATTTCTTGGAAGCTGCTTTCAAGTCCCATCGTAAGATCGTTAATACGGTCGATTAGGACCTCCTCTACTGAAGTCATTTCGTCGAGAGCCTCCCTTAATGCTACCACATAGTGCACAAGTGTAGCTTCAATGGAGGGTCTTCTTCCTCTTCGGCTGTTTGACGAATGTACAGAAGATGTTTTCGCTGTTTTCACTCGACATTCTACGAAAAATAAACTGAAAGAGTTTATTTAATGAAACAGTTATCGGACACGGCCCCGTGCTCAATGAGCACGGCCCCGTGTTCATCTTTCTGCAGAATTTTGGAACAAGGAAACTTGGATTTTTAAGTTATTTTCTGAACTTGTGGGGTCTTTTTAGTTGCTAATGACTTAAAACAAGTTTACATAACATGTTTTTACCAAGATTCCTAAAACTCATAAATCCCTACCACAAAGTTGGAAGAATTTCAAACTTTCAATGGTAGTTCTTGGAGAAAGATGGAGAAGAAGGAAATGGCTAAAAGAGGAAAGGACAAGATGGGTTGTTGGAACCTTCTTTTAGACTTACCTAGGATAGTTTGAGAGAAGATTCCTGCAAATCTCTGCCCCAAGTTGGTCCAAATGTGCAGGATTCTTGGCTGCATTTATAGAAAACGACAACATCCTGGACACGGCCCCGTGCCCAGTGGACACGGCCCCGTGTGCAGGTGGAATTTTGACACAGTTTGTCTGCACTCTGACGTACTGGTCAGAATGGAATCTTTTGATGGACACGGCGGCGTGCTGGCTGGACACGGCCCCGTATCGAGGGACTGTTTTATGAAGTTGTCTAGTTTTTTAAGGAACTTGTTAGTATCGGGTGGCTCCTGACTGGTTGGAACAACCCCAAAGTGCCTAAGATACCTTAATTGTCCTAGACTAAGGCGAGAACGCAAGAGGTTGTCGGTGAGGGTAATTCCTATTTTTATTCTAGGTGGACAAGTCCAACCCTTTCCCGGGCTCTCGTTAAAGAAGGTGTATGCCGAATCGCTCAGGTCTATGTATGCATCGAACGAAGTCGATGGAGAGTCCTTCACGGCACAATCGACACAGGGACGACTATCGTCCAAGTCTCTGCTAAGTGCTAAGGTATTTTCGGGAGCAACGAGGTTGTTGGAATGCGGTTCCAACATTTCTTCATGGTTATCGTCTTGGGGTGGATTAATACAATCTTTCCTAAGCTCGTCTAACCAATTCAGAATCAGCTTTTCTAGTTTAAATAACTCATCAAGGAGCATTTCCCCTAGAATATCTGGCTGGGCGCATTCGAGGGAGGAATAGTGCTTGTTTTTTACTTTCGCCCCTCTTAAGGTTATAAGAAGTCGGTGGGTCCATGTAGTGGGGCCTATAAGTTAGAAAGTAGCATTTTACTTCTTCATGTTTGCCACCACATAATTGACACCACGTACCATAAGAGTGCCGAAAGTAAAAACAATTACTATCACTCATGTTTGTGTCAGAAATTACCAACCGCCGGGATCTAACGGTTCTGTTTTCAGTAAGTGAATCTTGGGCACGGGGGCGTGTTGGGTGAGCACGGCCCCGTGTTCAGCTTACTGTCTGACGTAAAACAGGATTGCCAGTTCCAATGATTGAGCACGGGGGCGTGTTCAGCGGGCACGGCCCGTGCTGAGCTCTGCAGAAAATGAAAAACTAAGAAAATCCTAAAAAATTAAAAAGAAAAATAAAAGATGATTAGGCCGTTGATTCCTAACTTTCTTAAAATCCTTGTGTCCCCGGCAACGGCGCCAAAAAACTTGATGCGTGCGAAGTGTCGTATATATTAGGTGTATATTTTAAGCCCTTTTTAACACTTATTTTAGCCAAGTTTTAAATTTATAAAACACGATATTTCACTAACACTAAACACACATATGGGCAAGTGCACCCATTGTTGAGCGTAGTATAGTGTTGGTAAGATACCGAGGTCGTCCAAGGACACAAGAGCTTTTAGTACCGGTTTATCCTCAACGTCTAATCAAAAATAAAAGTTTAGAAAAATGTTTTAAGCTAAGAAAAATAAAAACTAACTAAAATGCTGAAAAATAAAAATAAAAGAAAACAGATAGACAAGATGAATCACTTGGTTCCGACTCGTATCTAGTATAACCTTTGATTATTTCCACACTTTTGCACATAATTAAGAGATTATCTTAGTTATTGTAGTAGGCCCCTCTTTTGAATGTGACGTTACCCTCACCCCAGTAGTTTGAGTCAGCAAGGATACAATCCTAAAAGGGTGGATTATTGGAAGATAATGAATTAAGTTATTAATGCAGTATTGTGGTAGGCCCCGCTTTTGGCGGTAACGTTACACTCGGCTAAGTAGTCTGAGTCAGCAGGGATACAGTCCTAAATAGCCGGGTTATAGTATTAATAGTAGTTAACTTATGAGGGGATCAAAGAGTTTGGACCCCCGCCATCCAATACCGTGAAGTATTGAAGGAGGTCCTACTAAATTTGACCCAGGTCCATTGCAGGACCTCTAAACGCTGAACAATGGCAAGACCTTTACCAAACCGTTCCCTTAACCCCCGACCAGGTAGCCAACATACCTCCATATAGACCGTGGAGATATGAATGGTGAAAATCCTTTATTTTATATAGACAGTAAAATAATGCCAAGACACCACGGACAAACGATAAGGAAAGATCACCTTCAACATAAGTAACTAGTTATTAAAGTCATTAATACAAAACCAAATAAAAAGTTCAAAAGATTAGAAATAAAAAGTATTATACTAGACACTTTGTCTTCACCAAGTGATGTAAGAGACTTAGGCAAACATGGCCTTGATTGTCAAGAACTCTTACGATCAATCTTGGATCCCGAGACGACTCACACACTCTACGATGGACAATGGATGATGGTGGTGGATGATGGTGTTGTGATGGTGGTGGGTGGTGGATGAAGTGTGAGAGAGGTGGTGTGCCAAGGGATGAGTTGAAATGAATCCAAGCACTCCTATTTATAGGCTGAACAGAGAGCTGGGCACGGCCCCGTGTCCGCTGGGCACGGCCCCGTGTCCGCTGGGCACGGCCCCGTGCCTGTCTGACACTCTCTCTCCTCATTAATTGTAATTCGCAATTACAATTAATGCGCCTGCTGTACTTTCGACACGCCCCCGTGTCCGCTGAGCACGGCCCGTGGTGGGCAATAGAAGCTTCTATAGGTTTGTCTTTTCTGCTGCGTCTTGGGCACGGCCCCGTGCTGGCTGAGCACGGGGCGTGTTCAGTCTTCTGTTTTCTCTATTTTGCTTTGGAAGGTGACGTTGAGGGGTCGGGCAGTCCACTAATGTTCCTTTTCTTGTATTTATGTTGGATTTAGCTGTCTTTTTGCTTCTTTTGCGTTTTTGAGCTCATTTAATCTTGAAAATACAAAAGGAAGACAAAAACACTCTTTTTCCAATATTAGTACTTAAAAAGGGTTAGTTTTATGCCTCAATTGATGTAATTTATATGTTGCATTTTACACACATCACCCGTTAAGGTTTTAAAATCAAACTATGCCTCATAAGGGCGTTTTGGTCATTTAGCGACGTATAAAAGGAACTTGCATATAATCTGATGTTATGATCATAAACATTCTGGAAAAATATTTAAATTGTGATATAATATCAGTAGGATATCAAACATATGTGTGTTTTATAGTTTAAGACCAAACTATGCACCGTAGTGGCATTTTGGGCATTTCACACATAATTTAAAGCTTATTTGGGAATCTGAGTTATAAACATGTACTTACCGTAAAAACATTTTAAAAAAAGTTATAAAATCAGTAGGTAACAAGTCTTGATTGATAAATATGGTTTAAAACCATATTATGCGCCAAAAGGGCGTTTAGGTCGTTAAATGACAACGTTTGTGATCTTTTATCAAAACTGATGTTATTAACAGGTTTATACTACTAAAATATGTTATTTAATATAGCATATCAGTAGGTAAAAGGTTTTGTATAAAAATTATGATTTAAAACCTTGTTATGTGCCAAAAGGGCATTTACGTCGTTTAATGACTTAATACAAGAACTTATATATAAACTCAGATTATAAACTGATTTGATATCCCAAAATATCCAAATTATGATATTACATCAGTAGGTAATGAGTTTTATATGAGAACTCATGTTTAAAACTGTTCTATGTGCCGAAAGGGCATTTCAGTCACTTTAAAGCATAATTTACGACATTATATGAAAACTCAGTTTATGATCAGTTTAATAACATCATTATAAGTTAATTACTTTAGCATATCAGTACATAAGTCATATTCAAGTTCGTTAGTGATTAAAACCTTGTTTTTAATAAAAAGGGCAAATTAGTCAATGTATGGCATAATAACATCATGTAATATAACCTCAGAGGGTTATGCTACATTATATTATGATCATAATGGAACCTTAAATCAGTAGCAAACTATTCTAAATTAGGTCAAAATCAAAAGTCAAAGCAGAAGTCAAACTTTGAGACTTTCGGTTGCAAACCGACCCTAAGACTGGAATTGATGAGCCGAACATGTTTATACATGTTCTAATAATTATTACCAAGTTGTTTAAGTGTTAAAACATATTTTATAACACCTATAAACTCAGATTATGATTATTTAAAAAACTGACCCATTTGACTTTTTAATATTAATAACTTTGACCCATCAATTGACCAAGCAAACATGATTTTCAGATGTGCTCTTTTGAGGGATTAACACCTACCTAATTACGATCACGTAGCCATGTGCGCCTCGAACAACGGCTGGACCATTAAGGTCTAAACCGAAGGTCAAATCATTTTTCAAAAATGCTTGACTTTCAGCTTTAAAAGCCTACAAAATGAAAATGCAGGAGGAAGGAGCACTTACAAGTGGTCCTTGCACGAAAATGATCTGAGTTTGGAACATTTCAGCTAGGAACCTCAAGAGATGAGAGGAGAGTGATAAACAAGAAGTGAGCAAAGAAAAGTGTTACAAGAACACTCTATTTATAGTGTGGAAGGATTGTGGAGGTGCTTCCAGGTGTTAGAGGGACTTAGGAAGGGCTTACACATGTCCTAGTACGTGGCATAGTCGTTTGGGAGCCCCTAGTTTCTAATGGGATGCGTTTTGGCAGTTTGTGTGGGCACCAAGCACAAATAAGTTACAACACAGGCCCCCGCGACACGCGACAGGCTTGGGCCACACCCTCCGCGACGTGCAGCGTCCGTCCACCAGTTTTGAAATTTGTCAATTATAGCCCCTCAACCTCTAAACATAAATATGTGTTTCAAATTTGGCACATTTAACCCCTCTTGGCCAAAGTTTGGCATACCCAAGAGTATGACCGAGCATCAAAAGCTACCGGTTCGTTAAAGGGTCACTCAGAGTTATAAATTAACATGTTGACGCCTTTAGTCCTTCAAATAACAAAATTCCAAACAATTTCACAAACGATTCCTCTTGTCCAACAAGTGGCTCATTTGAGAATACAGACACCGTAAAAGGTCACTCAAAGGCATAGTTTAAGCATGTTGACACTTTTAATACCTCCACATTCATACTTTCATCATTTGGCAAAAATAGTCTCTTCCTAGCCAACATTAGGCATAACTAGGAATAGGGACACGTGTTAACACATTATTGAACATGATTTTACGAGGTGTTATAGCAGAACTAGTTCTCTTTCCCAACAACCTTGAATTCCTCGGGTTATTCCATATAAATGTCTTCATCTAGATCACCATGTAGAAAAGTTGTTTTCACATCTAATTTCTCTTGATGCAACTTTTCTGCAGCTACAATACTAAGAACCAACCTGATAGTAGTCATCTTCATCGCATGAGAGAAATTATCATCATAATCAACTCCTTTCTTCTGCTGAAACCGTTGGACTACTAAATAGGTTTTGTACCATTTAGAACCATCATGTTCTTCTTTGACCCTAAAGATTTATTTTGTAGAGATCTTTTATCTGGCGGCTACAATACTAAGAACCAACCTGATGGTAGTCATCTTCATCACAGGAGAGAAATTATCATCATAATCAACTCCTTTCTTCTGCTGAAACCGTTTAACTACTAAACAGGTTTTGTACCATTTAGAACCATCGTGTTCTTCTTTGACCCTAAAGATTTATTTTGTAAAGATCTTTTATCTGGCGGAAGCTTGACTAAGACCTAAGTCTTATTCTTATCTAAAGAGCTCATCTAATCCTTCACTCCATGCTCACACTGGAGAAAATCTTTCATCTTGACTGCCTCAGAGTAGCTTACTGGTTCACCATTTTCTGTCAAGAGAATATAATTAACCGAAGGATTATATTTATCGGGCGATTTACTAACTCTGGTGGATCTCCTGAGCTAATTCTCTGATGGCTCAGGCTACTGTGGAGGCTGTTCTACTTCATGCTTTGAGCTCCTACTATCAAGGATATCTCTTGTCTGATTATATCCACCTTCAAACTCTAGTCATGCATCATCTTCATAATTTGATTCGGGTTCTGTAGCAGGCTCATTCTTTTGACCGTTAGTGTCAAACTGAGCCACATCTTTCTAAACCTCAGACTTTTCTAGATTCCTATATTTGTACAGCTCTGCTTCATTGAATTCGGTGTGTTCGTTTTTTACTACCTTTCTGCTTTCATGATCCCAAAGCCTCTAGTTCATTTTATCAGACGCAAATCTAACGAGCGTGTACTTTTTTGCTTTGGCATCTAACTTGTCACCTTAAGGATTAATATCACAAGCACTACACCCGAAGATTCTCAGGTAATCATACTCAAATGCTTTTTCCTTTAATTCTTCTTGATAAGTCTTAAATCCCAATGGTATAGAAGGCTCACCATTTTTGGGAGCCTTACATGTAGTCTCATACTCCTGGCTCTCTACATAGTGTTCTGTTCATCCTCTCCGCAACCTAAATCTATTGTGGAGTTCTAGAATTGTATTTATCATCATGATCCCTCTCTCAGCACAATAATCTAAAAATTCTGTGTTGATGTATTCACCTTCGTTGTTAGATTTCAAGCATTTCTAAATTTGTCAAATACTTCAAATATATGTTTAAGAAAGTAAACCCATACCTTGAGTGTTGAATTCTTTATGAAGGACACATAATAGCGAGATCCTCCAAGTGAAGCAAATGATGTTAGCTTGTACACGTCTGGGTGAATCAGCTCCAATTTCTAAGCTTTTGGTGCTCTCCCCATCTTCACAAAAGTCACCTTCTTTTTCTTGCCTAGGATGCACGGTTCACAAAACTAAGACTCAATATGTTTCAGTTTTGGAAGCTTTCCATTGGTAGCAAGCATCTTTATCCCTTTTTCACTCATGTGGCCGAGTCATTGATGCCATAACTTTGATAGACTCGGTTCATTAGATACTGCATTAACTCTGTCGGTTGGTACCTCAACCATGTATAATGTACCTTTCTTCTTTCCTAGACTAGTTGCCCTTAACAACTTTCCAGTGTCCTCTACCAAAGTGGACATCATATCCCTGATCATCAAGTTGTCCAATGGATATAAACATCCTCTTCAAACCAGGAATGACCTAAACATTCTTCAAGGTCCAAATGGTTCCCAATAGTGTTTTTAAGTCTATGTCTCAAACTCCTGTAATATCAAGACTATGATTGTCAGCCAAATGAACGTTACTAAAGTTACTTGTTCGTAGATTCTTCATCTTTTTCGTGCTAGAAGTAGTGTGAAACAATGATCCTGAATCCACAATCCAATCTTCAATAGTATTTTCGACACAACAAATAAGGGCATCCTCCGAATCTGAGGTTGTGGTAGCATTTACCTCCTTTTTGTCTCTATCTTGAATTTTACTGAATTCAAACGAGACAAGTGAGAATTAAACAATTTAATATGCTCAATAACAAACTTCACCCTTTCATGCGGGTGTTGACTAACTCACGTATCAGAAACACCTTGTTGGCAGGAGATGGTTTCTCATACATATTCGACAAAGCCTCTATGATTCCTCGTGCTGAGGTTTGTTCAGATATATTGTAACCAACATTCATAGAAAGAGTGAGCCTGATATTTGACATAGCTTTCTTGTCAATGGCTATCCATTCTTTCGTTACAGGTGTAGGAGGAGACTCTAAGGATGCATCGAGTTCTTTCTGTATTAGCGAATCATTGATTTGCATCTTCCACCATCCGAAATTCTTCCCATCTAACCTTTCAATTTTGACTTTTTCATCATCAGTCATCATTTTTGCTAAATAAAAGAAACTAACAAGAGAACATGAGAAAATAAACTAAAAAACAACCTGAAATCTAACCTCGATAAACATACAGAAAGCCCGAAAATCATAGCAACGAAAATCAAAACAAAAACCCTTCTGTTTTAGCGTGGAAACCCTAATCTGGTTGGCGGCGACGGCGAAGGTTCTGCGGTTCTAGCAAGGTGGTAAGCGCGATTGGCAAAACCCTAATTTGGGTTAGGTGGCGGTGACGGAACCCGGTTGCCCTGTAGCAAAGTTGCGAAATAGCAGCGGGTCGGTGGGTGTCGGCGACGAAACCCTATTTTGGGTTTGTGGCGGCGACGACTGGAAATTGGTAGTAGCAGGTGGTAGGCGGCTGGTGTGTGTTCTT
>JARYGA010022903.1:0-50958 GCA_030545235.1 Helianthus tuberosus
ACGTATCGAAATAAAGTGAGCGCTCTTCGTCAGCCTATCTACAACCACCCATATGGAATCGAATCCGCGGTTTGTTCTGGGCAGTTTGGTTAGTAGGTCCATTGTGATTTGCTCCCATTTCCAAACCGGGATGTCCAATGGTTGTAGTTTACCGTATGGCTTTTGGTGCTCTGCTTTGACTTGTAAACACATCAAGCATTTTTCCATGTATTTCACTATGTCTCTTTTCATTTCGGGCCATCTTGGTCGCCCCCGGATGAATAGAATAACGGGATTTATGAGTTTCGTCAAGTAAAAGTGTCTTGTCTCCACTTGAATTTGGAACCCATATTCTTCCAAAACGAGTCTTTAACCCATTGTTACCATCTTCCAATTCTTTCAATTGGCCAACTATTCTTTCTTTCTTCCAATTTTCCTCTTTCACTGCTTCAGCTTGAGCTTCTCGGATTCGTTCAAGTAATCCCGACGTAACTATAAGCTGTATCGATCGCACCCGTATGGGAGTATAATCTACCTTTTGGCTCAACGCGTCCGCCACTACGTTGGCTTTTCCGGGATGATAATGAATTTCGCAGTCAAAATCCTTTACCGTTTCCAACCATTGCCTTTGTCTCATATTTAACTCCTTCTAATCGAAGAAGTATTTTAGGCTCTTGGTCGGTAAATATGGTGCACTTCACCCCGTATAAATAATGCCTCCATATTTTTAGCGTGAATACCACTGCCGCCAATTCGAGATCATGCAAAGGGTATCTCTTTTCGTGCACCTTCAGTTGCCTCGAAGCATAAGCTATCACTTTGCCTCGTTGCATTAAAACACAGCCGAGTCCCAATTGTGATGCATCTAAGTAAACCACCAAATCATCGACTCCGTCTAGCAGAGTTAATACCAGAGCGTGGGTTAACTTTTCCTTAAGCATTTGGAACGCTTTCTATTATTCAACACCCCATACGAATCTTTCCTCCTTGTGAGTTAATTTAGTTAACGGCGAAGCGATCTTGGAGAAATCTTGTATGAATCTCCTGTAGTATCTCGTAAGCCCTAAGAAGCTTCTGATTTCCAAAGGATTCTTCGGAGGGTTCCATTTTGACACGGCTTCTATTTTTTACGGATCTACTAGTACTCCATTGGCACTAATGATGTGACCGAGAAATTATACCTCTCGTAACCAGAAGGCACACTTCGAAAATTTTGCATATAGTCTTTCCAGTCTGAGTGTCTCTAACACTTCCTGTAAATGATGCACGTGATCCGCCTCATTTTTCGAATATACTAGAATGTCATCGATAAACACGATTACTGACTTGTCCAACATAGGTTTGCAAACCCGATTCATGAGGTCCATGAAAGCCGCGGGTTCATTCGTCAATCCGAAAGACATCATGAGGAACTCATAATGTCTGTACCGCGTACGGAAGGCCGTCTTCGGTACATCTTCTTCCTTGACCTTTAACTGATGATACCCAGATCTAAGGTTAATCTTGGAAAACCAATTCGCGCCTTGTAGTTGGTCGAATAAATCATCAATTCTCGGGAGCGGGTATCGATTCTTCACCGTGAGTTTGTTTAACTCCCGGTAATCGATACACATTCGCATGCTCCCGTCTTTCTTTTTCACAAACAATACCGGTGCGGCCCAAGGGGACACACTCGGCCTTATAAACCCTTGTCGAGCAAGTCTTGAATCTGAGACATCAATTCTTGTAACTCCGATGATGTGAGTTGGTATGGTGCCTTAGCTACGGGTTTCGCGCCCGGAACCAATTCAATTCCGAACTCTACTTCCTGTTCGGGCGGTATTCCCGGTAAGTCTTCTGGAAACACATCTTCATGATCATGTACCACCGGTACGTCTCCAATCTTCGACGATTCTTTCCCCGATTCATTTGCGTATATCATAAACGCTCTACATATGTGCCTCATAAGCTTGTGAGATTTTAACATTGAGCATATCATAGGATTACCTCCTTTCTCGCCATAGATAGTAACATGCTTTCTGCTCGGAGATGTTAGTTTTATCTCCTTACGGAAACACACGACCTTCGCGTGATGTCGGGATAACCAGTCCATCCCGACAACCACTTGAAATCCTCCCATTGACATCGGGATTAAGTCAATTGACTATTCTTCGCCATCAATACTCAGTTTGCAGTTTTGACAAACATCACATACTATAAAGCTCTTGTTATCCCCTTTTTCAACTTCTAAGGGCATAAGTAATTTCGTTAATAGAAAGGAAGGATGTCGAATAAATCCATGTGAAATAAAGGATTTATTCTTACCCGTATCAAATAACACACGTGTAGGAATTGAGTTTATTGCGAATATACCTGAGACCACATCGGGTTCTATCTTCGCTTCAGCCGTGGTTAGTTGGAAGGATCTGGCCTTCGCCTTTTGAGTTTTTGTTGGAGATTCCTTGCTATCTTTGTTTCCGACCAAGTCCGGGCATTCAGACTTTTTGTGGCCCGGTTGGTAGCATTTGTAGCAAACAGAAACTTTTCCCAGGCATAGTGAAGCCGTGTGCCCCGTCTTTCCACATATGGGACCCGGTTTGTCTTTAAAGCGACACTCGCATTTATGCCCTTTCCCGCACACTTTACAACTTGGCGACCCGCCTTTCACATCATCTTTCATGCCGACTCAGTTGTTCTTGCCTTCTTTATAGGGCTTGGGTTTACATCCTGCGCCCTTCGCTCACCCCTCTCTACATGCTTCTTTAATTCAATCTCCCGTTCCCGGGCGGTGTTAATGATTTCGGTGAGTGTTTCATACTTTGAGGGAGTCATGAACTCCCGATATTCAGCACTCAACATGTTGTAATAGTAGTATATTTTCTGTTCCTCGGTCGTCACTAACTCATCGTAGAATCTCAGCTTATCTAGGAAAATACCCGTGATCTTGTCAATTGATTCACCCCTCTGTCTCAGTTGGATGAATTCCTCATTGATTCTGTTAATCACTGCTTTGGGACTGTGATATTTAAGGAATGGTGCCTTAAACTCATCCCACGTCATAGCCCTTGCCGCTTCAACCCCAATCTCTTTCTTCGTGTTATCCCACCAATCCTTGGCTTGACCCCTTAACTGACCCGTACCGTAAGCTACGAAATCACATACATCACAGTGGGTCCTTTCAAACACTCCCTCGATGTCGCTTAGCCACCGTTGGCATATTATCGGATCGACCTCCCCATTATAAATTGGCGGTTTACAAGCCATAAACTCTTTGTATGAACAAGCCTTCCATTCTCCGGACTTTTCCTTAACTTGGTTGGCATTATCCTCCAACCTTTGGATCCGTTCCTCTACCACATTAAGCACCGTGCTTTGAATCTTGTCTATAAAACCAGATAGACTATTCTCGATTGCCTTTCCTACTTCTTCGGCAATCACTCCTCTCATTTGTTCGGTGACTATCGGCACCGTATCATCATTTCCTCCGTCGACCATTTTGAATCTGAAATGTTTATATCCATTATTAAACATTTCATTTTATAACATATGCATCACTCGTTTTGGTTTAGCCAATTTCACCACTTGCTTAAACCATTCATGTTTAGTGCACTTTCCGGGTTTGAGTGTGTTAACATGTAGGATCGGTTTCGACCCGAACGAGTCGCGTAGAAGAGTTTATCTCAGTTTGAACGGCGGAAACAGACAAACCGAGTACAATTCAGCGAGAATTCACTTTAATATGTCGATATTATTGATCTGAATGACATGTACAATCGAGTCGACACTTCGGCAGCACTTCGTGGCTCACCGGAAGACAACCTTCAAACTCTATGTGTGATTTCGCTTTTATGACCTATATATAGGGTTGTTGATTTCGCTTATATGTCACTTGCCATATGAGCGAAATCACCAAAGACCTTATAAGCGAAATCCCTATGACACAAAAGCGAAATCACAAATTACATATGAACGAAATCAGATCTTGACAAATGGACGAAATCACTACATTGACAAATCAACGAAATCAGACTAAATCTCTTAAAAGCTTTTGTCTTCTTGTGAGATGATGTCATGATGACATAACCATTATGATGTCATCATTGAAGATGTTGACATCATCCTCGTTCAGATCCGTAACGAACCCGAAACTCGATATAAGACGAAGACGACATATGAATGCACCAACAGACTCCCCCTCAGATGTGACGAGTCTTAAGTGTCGAGTCTTCGCATCTTCAGTCTTTATCAGTCTCTTTTCTTTTCTTGGCATATACCAGGATCTTCTCTTTGGCTCTAACCTCGTCAGACTCCCCCTCTCATCATGATGGGATCGCTGTCTGGAATTAGCTATCACCTTGAGATCAATTCCTGGCTTTAATTCTGATCAGCTCATTTCCTACACACATTTTCTCACAAACACATAAGTTTTTACTTAAATCAATAAGAAAAACTTACTAAAAATAGTTACATCAAGTTCAAATTAATGACCCTGATTAACTAAACTCAATTTCTTTCTTAAATCAAAATTTTTCAATTCAGTACACACACTTCCAAACCAGTTCATCTTGTTTAGCACTTGGAATTTTGAAAATCAGCTCATCACCATCAGTTGTCGAAATTCTTTTTGAATTTTTGAATAGAAAGAAATGCAGTAAAGAAATATTTACAGACAACATTTTTTGTGAGCTTGTGTAAGAGGATCATATCAGTTTTTGTGACCAATCACTAGCATCGTTAAGCTTTAAACATTTTCAGTTCTAAACGATTCACTTGGATTGACGATATTGTTGTCCACTTAAACTCAATCTAAAAACTTTCGACATGCTTACCGATACTTTAAGGTATATTAATATTGCACTAATTTCTTATGGACCCCACGATCTCAGCATATCCCCTCATCATGCAATACACTAACTCAAGTAATGCCTTTAAACTTTTATCAACTGTGAATTGTGCGAAAACAAAGCAGAATGTTTAAACATTAACAATCAGGTCGATACTTCCGTATACGCAGAGAAAGTCCAATGTTTAAACAAAATAAGAAAAATAAAACAAGTTGAAGTTGTTTAGTCTTTAACCACCAGGTCGATACTCCCGTATACGCAGAGGTGATCCAAAGCTTAAACGAAACACCAAAGAAAATAAAGCAGAACGTTTAGGCAACAACATCCAGGTCGATACTCACGTATACGCAGAGGATGTCCGATGCTTAAACAAAATAAAGAAATAAAACAAGTTTAAATTTTTGCAAAATAAAATGCACAATCACAGTGACTTTTCAGCAAAGTTGTGAAAGTTCACAAACTTAACCAGTTTTATGTCTTTCGACAATCAGCGATTACTAAGTAGGCACACAGTCAAGAAGGACAAAACTAAGTACTATGCTTTTGACCATGTTTCCCACTAGAACTAGGCTTTTTCATTTAAGTTTGTATCGTTCTCGCAAATCTACTAGTCTAGCTGAGCCTATCGTCACATCTTTAGTGAGACCGTTTATCACATTTAGACTTTACATATCTTTAGCATGCTGTGAAAGTCCAACTGATCTACTATCATTTCCTCTTTTTCACAACAAAACTCATTTTTTCAATTTTTAATGTTTTTGACATTTTCAAATTTTCTAATTTTTTTTTTAAATTTTTACTCCCCCTAAAATCAAAATATGTCTCAATTTTGATTTTCTGGGAAAATTTGAAACAAACTGTACAAGAAATGTGACAACATGATGAGAATCACTTCAATTCTCCATCCACCTGGCATAAACAATCAGAACTCCCCCTGACAACAAACTATTTTCCCATAGTGATTTCAAAACACTTAAGTTTGTTTTAATCAAAATGGTTTTTCCGGAAAATAAGTTTTGTGTGTCTTTTCACAAATTCGGGGATCTTTCATCACTTTGTTTTCTTCAACCACTTGTAAAAACTAACATTTTTAAGATCAATCCTCAAACATCACTTGTAGAAAATCAAGTACAACTTAATGTCCCTGATTTACCACTTGTAAGTCGAAATATCACTTTCGTGAATTTCTCAAGAAATGTGCCGATTCATGTTCCACGCTTACCAACCTGGGAACTCCGGCAAGTCAGGTTTTTCTATTTAAACAGATTCACCCAAGCCTGACGGTCCTTGGGTGATTTTGAATTCTTGTTCAACAATGGTGGAAAATTTGCATCATCCATTGTTAGACCAGAATTCTCAACTTTTACCTCAACACATGGCTCTTCTGGTTTTACCATAGCAGATTCATTGCCTGAATGTGGCTTGTCTGACTTTGATGAGCCAGATTCATCGCCGACATGTGGCTCCTTTGTTTCCGAAGAAACAGATTCATTGCCACATTCGTTAATCTCTTGATTAACTTCCTTCTCTTTCTTTTTCCTCTTTTCTGTCCTCAGATTTGTATCTGAAGAATTCGTTTTGCTTGATTTGTCAGTCTTTGGCGAGCAAGACGATTTATCAGAACTTTTATCTGTTTTACCAGTTGTATCTGAGGACAAAATCTTTTCTAGATACTCTCTAGCCTTCTTCCTCTTCTTCCTCAGTCTGTCTTTTTGCCCCTGCGAAAGCTTCACTTTAGGTTTTAGAACTTTCTGTTCTTGAACTTTAGGTTCTTGAACTTTTTGTTCCTTGGGCTTTGCTTTGACATTGACTGGTTTCTTTACCTGCTTCTGAGATTCAGCCCTCGATCTTCTCATTGATCTCATTGAGCAATCTCTAGCAATATGACCAATGATGTTGTAGTTAAAACATCTTCTTGACTCAAAACTCCAACTCTGGCAGTTAACAGCAATGTGTCCTTGATAGCCGCATCGGTAACACACTCTGTTATCGTACCAATCACCATTTTCAGTCCAAACATTCAGATCATAGCACTGTTTGGCTTGGTGATAATCCTTGCTCCTCTTGTTTGCTGGATTTGACTTTTGAGCACTGTGGTCCAACCTGCACCACTCATTACCAACAAATTTTGAATTTTGAATTTTTACTTTTTGTAATTTTTGATTGCGATTGGATGATTGATCTGATGAACTTTTATTTTCTTTTTGAACATTTTTCAAACTTTTCTCTTTTTGTTTTTGTTCCACTTTCTTCCTCAAAGGTTTTTGCTTAGAGCATTCTCCCTTTTCAGTTGATTGTGGAATAGTTTCTTGAAACTTTTCTTTTAATTTCAAAAACAATTTTTGTTTTTCAAATTTTTTATTTTCATCATCAGATTTCTCATCACAATCTTCAACTTTGACTTTGTCAAAGTTTGTGACATTGTCACTTATTGGAACGGAATTGATTGGTTTTGGACAGGGAAACTCAGATGAAGTCACAAAACCTTTCAATTTCTTTTCAAGTTCATCAATTTTGTTTCTTGAATTCTCAGCTTCGTTTTCAAGCTGAGAGATTCTTTCAAGATGAGACTTGATTGATTTTTCATTCTCATTCTTCATGTTTTCAAGAACAGACTTTTCATTTTCCAAAACATTTATCTGTTCTTGAAATTTTGTCTCATTTGCTTTCAGATTCTTGTTTTCAAGTTTAACCCAGAAATCTTCATTTTCTAAAGATTTCTTTTTTCTTTCAAAATCCTTATCTTTTTCTTTCAAGACCTTGTTTTCTAATGTCAAACTGTTCAAATCACTTAACAGTTTAACATTTTCAGACTTCAACTTCTCACAATTTTCCTGCAAAATAAGAATCTGTTTATCAGCAGATTTCTTTTCATCCTTCATAACTGAAATCTCTTCCGTCTGTTCCTCTCCCACTTGAACACCTTTACTCATGCTCTTCTTTAATATTGATTTTCCACTTTGATTTTTCTTCTTCTCAGCATTTCTCTCCATCTGTTCTTCAAGTTTCTTAATGAATTGACCAATTGTTAATTCAGAGTATTCTCCAGTTCTTTTTAAATCCAAAAGATATGTACCCCACTCTTGTTGAGGTATGGCATTGGCCAATTTTTCAACCCATTCATTTGATTCTTTTTTAATACCCTTCTCAGACAATGAACGAACAAGATGGCTATACCTCTCAATGATGCTCTTTGTATTTTCTCCTGGACAACCTGAAAATGAATCAAATTCTTTCTTTAATACATTTATTCTATCAAATGTTTCTTGAGACATATTAAAAAAATTGATATCCATGACTCTTAAAACCCGTTTATCAAGACAATCCCTTAAAATGAAATATCAAATTCCAACTCAATCCCCTTTTAAATGAAATGATTCACCTAGTCAAATCACCCAAAAACTCCCAACACAATCTGAAATGCTTTCAAATTGTTTTAACCAACCAAGGAATTCTATTTGACCTCAAACTCCACTAAGCCAATGAATGATCTGTTACATGTAAACTTTGATAATACCAAATGAAATAAGTGGCTGACAACTATTTCAAAATCTACTAATTTTAATTTGACCTTCAATTCCCCATTAACCGATTGACATTAATATATGATCACGTGAACCGAGACTCATCACATGAATTATCACATGCAGGTTGTTGTTTTCAATTTTCAATTTTCTGACAAATATTCACATGATAACTCTGTTCGATGACCAACACAATTATTTCAACCACTATTCTAGAGAAAAATCAGAACTTCACTAAGAGCAGAATCATGATGTTCACATAAGCGGAATTAAACTGTTCAAATAAGCGGAATTAAATTGTTCAGAAAAGCGGAATCATCTGATCACAAGAGCGGAATCAAACTGATAGTTGCTGACATCATCAAATTCACGAGACCGTAAAAGCGAAATCTCAAAAATATTGAGTTTTAGATCGATTTTAACTTTGAAACTTTCAAGGATTTATTATTACGTGATTACGAGTTCTGTGTATGAAATTGAACTGATTCTGTCCGGAAAAATTTTTGATTTTCGTAAAAGAATGGTGTAGAAACAGAAATATCGGCTGAATTGTGTAGAACTCTTCTTCACTGGCTCTGATACCAATTGTAGGATCGGTTTCGACCCGAACGAGTCACGTAGAAGAGTTTATCTCAGTTTGAACGGCGGAAACAGACAAACCGAGTACAATTCAGCGAGAATTCACTTTAATATGTCGATATTATTGATCTGAATGACATGTACAATCGAGTCGACACTTCGGCAGCACTTCGTGGCTCACCGGAAGACAACACCTAGAACTATTAATGTGATTCCGCTCATACGACCTATATATATGCAACATGATTCCGCTCATATGGACATGACAAATAAGCGAAATCACCCACATGCCATATGAGCGAAATCACCTCTTGTACAAAAGAGCGAAATCACCTTTTACAATTAAACGAAATCAACTCATTGTCAAATGGACGAAATCACATGAACATATGAACGAAATCAGCCTTTGACATATGAACTCTTTTGTCTTCTTGTGTAGTGATGTCATGTATGATGTCACTTTGATGTCACCATTATGATGTCATCATTTGATATGATGACATCATGCTCGATCAAATCCGCAACGAACCCGAGACTCGACATAAGACGAAGACGACAGATGAATGCACCAACATAACAAGCTCTTCCCATGCACATGAACTCGAATTTCTTTCTTTCAGTAATTTAATAAAATCTACTAGATAACTAATTCTTACCGGACTTTTGATCAAGCTTCGAACCAAACACACTTTGTTAATAACCTTGAGCTCTGATTACCAACTTGTAACACCGTCTCATATAATTAAGATATTTAAATAAAAGTACGCATTTATAAAACAAATGCATCATTTCAAAAACTTAGATAAGATGATAAGTTTTCATAGTGATAGTATTCTAGTTAACTATCTAACTAGTTTGTACATTTTAAACATTAAGTTAAGTGTTTACAAAATGAACATTGTCTAAAACAAAATTAGATTAACGCGGAAGCTTTAAAACGTTGTGTTCGGTTCTTGGATTCTTGCTTGACCGCCATCCGGAGTGAGACCAACTTCATCTAATGTCAAAACCACGTTAAATATTAGTTTTGACAACATTAAAACATGTATAAACAAGTTCTAGTATCAAACAATTAAAAACAAAATAAAATTTCAGAATTTAGTCTGTCGCACCACGCGACAGACTCCTTTTGATCTTTCGCGTGCCGCGAGCGGCTCCGCGTGTCGCGCAAGGATTACTGCTCCTCGTCGCGTGCCGTGGGGGAGCCTCTTTTCCAGCAGGTGCAGGTCTGAATCCTGCATTTCTGCCCAGCACCAATTTTTTTAAAATCTCAACTTCAAATGGTCATAACTTTTTATCTAATGGTTCTTCTTAGGTGATTCTTTTTCCTACGCATCCGTAATTTAATTACCAACGCATCTGTCATGTTTATCTCGTCAAAAGTTGAGTTTACGGACCGGAAGGCTAATAGTTCCCTTTTATTTATTCAACCCGCATAGTTTCGCATCATAATTCTACCACTTATAATTTATGACCTCGAGACATATTTACCCATTTCCAGGGTTTGCGATCATTGGCGTATCATTACCAATTCCATGGTTTTACGCTTTTGTGATCCACAATCGCCAAATGACATTCAAACACTTTCATGATATCTATTTAACATATATATTTGACCCGTTTGGCTGATTTATGGAATCCACCATTTTCGACGACAACCAAACATATTCTAATCAAGTTTTGACTCGTCTAACTAAGTAGTGATCATCGTCACTTCTACTAATGCTACCTTTCTTAAAAACACAATTTCGAGCGACTACAATATCCAATTAACATAATGTAACGAAAACAAGGTTACATACCTTCAAAGCGCTCCTTCTAAACGCGTATCACCACCGGCTTATCTGCTCGACGTTCCGGTTTCCTTGCCTATAGAGTTCAACAACGAATCGTTTAGAACTCTTTTCATAACACATAACGCATAGTTCGCCATAATATACAAGTATGCGTTTTAGTTCAAATTTCCAACATTTAGCTTTCTTTTAGGCATTTCTACAAACACCTAAAGGGCATAATTTCATACATTTTACAATCAAGTTAATGACTAATTATTTAGCCAAGATTAAACATCAATTAGGCAAGTTCATGTCAAATTTCACATCAACATTCTGAATTTACTTCATAGAGCTCAAAATACACTAGGGTGACAATCATAATCCTAGTGTTTAACATATTTCTACAAAACCCACTAAACACCTATATTGGTGATTATGAATTTTCATAATGATGAACACAATTCAACAAACCAACGGCTAGGGTTTATTCCTAGACATGATTTCATCCCAAATTCACCCAAACAACGATCATGCAAGCTCAAATCTCGAATCTCATATGTTCATCTAGAGTTCAAGATGGAATCATACAATGAAATTTTACATACCTTATGATCCCTTTACTGAGGAGATCACTAATCTATGCTTGGATTTCGATTTGGAACTGATTTGAGCCTTCAATTTGATCAATTTGTATGAACTAGGGTTTGATGGAGAGTTTGGTCGCCCCCCCTGTGTTTTAATCGATCTAGACACACACACACACAAGTGTGTGTTTGGGATTTTAATTTTTGTTTTTAATAAACTAGTTTAATTTTTTAACACCTTTATCCCCTCAACTATTAGTTTTATTTTATTTTAGGTGTTTTTAATTAACTCCCATATTACTACAAGATTTTTAACTAACTAGGTTATTTTTATTCCTAGTTAGTTTATTTTGTTTATTGCCACAATTGAATTCATAATAACAGGTTATATTTTCGGGGTGTTACATTCCAACGCAATCTTGATTACCCAAATCGTCGAGACGAAGAGGGTGTAACGTGTTTTACTTAACAATACCCCAAGAATCAAGGGCGGTGCGTTAATCCTATAGCGATTGTTAAGGTAGGCTAGCAATGTTAATGAGCATATAGACACAATGTACACATAGCATATGAGATTAACAAGCATAACATGTTTTCATGTTTAATTGTGGATAGAGTGTGATTTTGAATAAACAAGTCTCAAGTGGTGCGTGTTTTTGTATAAAGTACATGTTGTACCCAAAGTGTTTAAAACGAAAATGGGGTCGAGTATACTCACAGTTTTGCGTAAGGTAACACTAAAACCACAAGCGGAGTTGATGAAGTCTCGAGAATCACACTGAAATGGTTATACGAGAGTATGAGTATATTGTTGTGAAAAAGTGTCGGTCACAATGTTGAAATACAGAAAAAAAAAGAGATAAAACAAGTAAACAGGTTGATTCGCACGTGTGGACATAGTCCATTCGTGCGGATCGACATTTCTAGTAACAACGAATTGACTGATACGGTCTGATCCAACTGATTTGATTTGTATAATAGTTAAAACAGTAATTAAAATGATCGGATGTGCTAATTGACGTGAAACAGAAAGTAAAATAATTTGGTTTTAGAAAAAGTCCATTCGCGCGGATGGACAGAGTCCATTCATACAAACCGACTGTTTATGTTATGAACAGTTTAATTTATAATCAGATTCAATTTCAACCGTTAAGTAAATTGTTTAAATTATTCAAAACAGCAAATAAAGCGATCAAATGATGTTGAACACATGTGAAAACAGAAAAGAAAACCAAAACTGAAAACATAGGAAATTGTCTGTTTGCGCGGATCCACTTAGTCCATTCGTGCGAACCTAGTGTTCTTGTTAAAACGTGTGCTTGATCCGTTTAATCAAATCCTTTCTTGATGGAAATTAACCCTAATGCAGATCCTTAACTATGGATTGAGTTAAGGACCCGATGGGTTCCAGATTCCTTCAAGATCGTGTAATAATTGAAAGGAAAGTAAAAATGAAGTTGTAAAAATGTTTTAGATTTCTATAACTTTGATTCAATCTCGTATGAGTGATGCTCCACAGTAGATTGCCCAAGCAACATGAGTGGAAACCATCTTCGAGATGGGTGGATCAAGAGGTTTTGTAAAAATGTTTGAGTTTGTGATTAAAATCAAGAAATGAAAATGAAATGAAATTGAAAAGAAGAGGAAGACTCTTACAATAGTTTATGGTCGCCAATGATTGCTTGAGAGTGTTTGCAAAGAGTTAGGCGAATTTTGGAGTGGAGTAGTGTGCCTATTTATAGGTTTCAGGAGAAATTAGGGTTTCCGGATGTTTCAGACAGATGGACTTAGCGCGGATGGACTCCATTCGTGCGGATCTACTTGATCCGTGCGAATGGACTTGTTTTCAATATTTTATTTTCCAATTTTGATTATTTTACGGGTTTTAATATATTTTTCGAGTATCAAGCATCAAGGTGTAATGAAGAATCAAGAATTATGAATAATATAGCATTCAAAATGTGAATTATGAATACAAATTTGCACATAAGTCTAACATGAATAACATGGGTATGATTAAAAGACTTGCGTTTTTATTATGATCAATTGTCTTGGATTACAAATTGAAATGAAATAGAATACAACAAGAGTACAAGTGTCTAAAAATGGAAAGTACAACAATGCTTGCTAAATCAGGAAAGTACGAAAATGTGAAGCGTTACGATGCCTCAGGAGTTATTAACAGATATATTAATGCAGATCGAGGCTTCGGAATCCAATTGGCCTGCTAGAAAGAGTGTGGTTTGTTGTGATGCGGTTTGTCGAAATTAGAGGATGATTGTGAAGGAGATTGTTAAATGTCCGGAAGTTTTGGGCAATCTGACATTCCCGGGTTGTGGGGTGAAGACGGGGTAACGGGGTGGTGGTTGTGGGGTGAAGAAGGAGCGACGGTGATGGTGGTGGTTGTGGGGAGATTTGATGATGAAGATGAAGATTTTATGAAGATGAAGAGGTTGGGAGATCTGGATGAAATGTTGGGTTCTTATTATAAGGAGTAAATTAGATTTTTTTTCAATATATAAAAAGAATTGATCAAAATGGTAATTTGAAAGATTTAAATTGAAAATCCTAAAAATACCCCTGGTTAAAAATGGGGTTTTTGGACAGAGTTAGGCAATGTGATCAAAATGGCAACAAAATGGAAAAGTTAAGGACTCAGAGGAGAAAAAAAAATATTTGAAATAAAATGACAAATTTGAACAAATCTCAGAGACTAAAATGACAATTTACTCTTTGCTAGACACTATACTTGAGTTAAGGAAACTTTTTAAACATATGTTCAAAACCTAACAAACTTAAAATGTGGAATTTAAAAGAAGTGACCACTAATGACTTCTAACTAATTGTTAGATTAGAACTACACGTTACATACAACACAATTTATTATATTTTTGTTTTCATAAGTATTTAGTTTTATATCTAACCCACATTTATTAGAACCAGGGCCGTCTATCAGAGGTGTAGAAGGTGTCTGCAATCAGGACCCAAATCAATATAGGGCTCGGAATTTTTTTTAAAAATTATATATATATAAAATTCTGGATGTTTGTATAAATAAGGGTCTGCGAAAAGTTTTTTAAATAAGGGTCTGTTTAAAAGTTTTTAAAAAATGGCGCAGTTAATAAGGCCAAGTGACTATTCTAAACAAAAATAATGGTTTATATACGGAGTTGAAGTTGATTAATACATTTTTATCGAGACACATTGACAACCTTTTTGATGTTTTAGACTATATCTTCCAACGCAGTACTACTTATCCTAATGCTATAAATGCATATAAAGTGTTGTTGACAATTCCGGTAACTGTGGCATCAGTAGAAAGAAGTTTCTCAAATTCGAAGTTGTTGAAGACCTATTTACGTTCTATAATGTCACAAGAAAGTCTAAACGGGTTGGCGACAATTTCTATTGAAAGTGAAATATTAGATATTATGGATTACAATGAGTTGATCGAGAGCTTTGCTTCAAAAAACGCTAGAAGAACCACATTGTTCTCTTAGCAAGTAGGTTCAATAATTTGATCATTTTTGCTACACTATTTTTGTTAATTTGTTTTATTTATTTCATAACAATTATTGTAGTATTATGGGTTTTTAATATTTATATATTTGATTGGATGATTGATGAGTTTATATATATGAAGATTTGCGAATAGGGCCCAAGTTTTTTTTATCTCAAACATGGCCAAATTTTGTTTTTTTTTAGTTAATTGCCAAAATCGTCCCTGAGGTTTGGGCACGTTTGTCATTTTCGTCCAAAATGACACTTTTGTACCAAATTGCCCCAAACGTTTGTAACTTTTTGCTATTTTCATCCAAACCACTAACTTAGTTTATTTTTTCTGTTAAGTTGAGTATATTTGGATGAAACTAGCAAATATAAAACCACATGGACGATTTTGGCAATTTACTCAAACCCTTTTTAATTTATTTTATTTAATTATTTCGGTTACATATATAATAAAAAAGAATATACATGGAGTTTTTAGAAAAAAAATTTAATAGTTTTGTCACATAATTTTTATAAATTTTCATCCAAATCACTAACTCAGTTTATTTTTCTGTGAAGGTGAAGGATGTTTTAAATTTTATAAATTAAGACAGAAATTAATTTACAGCTTCTTTATATAAATCAGTTTTATAAAGAGAAAACGTCATTGGTGTGCAACACATAACAATCGATTACAACTTTTAGTATTTATCAGTTGTAGAGATAGAAAAAAATTGTAAAACATTACATATTTTTTAAATGTGTTGAGCACCTAGGAAATATGTTGGTAGAAATAAAATATTTATTTAATTAAGATTATGAGGGTAACTAACTAATACTTATTCTGAGTGGCTTGAGTAAATAAACTTTTGGTTCATAGCATTATAATTACAATTTGATGGGTAATTTTAAGGTTTGATAAGGATACGTTGTTTGATAGAGGGGGGGGGGGGGGGGCACTAGCTTCTGTTTTTCCTTAGGAGCGAATTTAAAAGAATAGAAGATGAATTACAAACTTGGTATATATGATAAGATTTTTTATTTGACCTTTTTCAATAAGGTCACCAACATTTTAGTTTTATAAAATTTAGAGGTTTAAATAGATTTTATTTTTATAAAACTAATATATATAAAAATTAGAAATTAATTTCTGTCTTAGTTTATAAACATCCTTCGCCGTAATAGAAAAATTAACTTAGTTAGTAGTTGGATGAAAATTTATAAAAATTATGTGACAAAGCTATTATTTTTTTCATATAAAAATAACATGTATATTCCTTTTTTATTATATATGTAACAAAATTAATTAAATAAAAGAAATTTAAAAGAGTTTGAGTAAATTGCCAAAATCGTCCCTGTGGTTTTATATTTGCCAGTTTCATCCAAATATCCTCAACTTAACAGAAAAAATAAACTAAGTTAGTGGTTTGATTGAAAATGGCAAAAAGTTACAAACGTTGGGGGCAATTTGGTACAAAAGTGTCATTTTGTACGAAAATGGCAAATCTGCCTAAACCTCAGGGACGATTTTGGCAATTAAGTTTTTTTTTTTTTTTTTTTTTTTTTTTTTTGTGATTTTCAGAGACGTTATTATTAGAACAAACAAAATATCCTAAGAATTTTGTAGTGTATCAAGAAGCCATTACACGTTGAATCTTATCTTCGTTAATCGCGCTTACTTCATATATATGCATCCCTACTACTAATTATACTATTTAAAGCAGCACTATCATCAGCCCAATTTTGAATACACTCACAACCCTCTCCACGCAAAAGTGTCCACTTTGCATCTTTTAATGATTTTTGGTTTCGTACTTGTAGCATACAGGTAATAGTCATTTGGTTTTCGTGTATTAACTTTCCATATAAAATAAATAAATAAAATCATTCAAATTAACCATTATACTCAGGGGGTGCTTGGCAACTTCTGCATGCTTAAGTGCTAAACCAATAAGAGTTCTAAACCATTAAATGCTAAACTATTAAGAGGTCTGAACCATTAAGAGGCAGTATAATGCTTAACCGTTTAGAGGCAAATGTCTAACCAATTCAGATTAGAGGTCTTAATTATTCAGACTTAGTATAATGCTTAAACATTCAGAGGCAAATGTCTGAACTATTCAGACATGTGCTCTCAAAACAAACAGTCTGAACCATTAAGTACTGAACCAGTAAGAGGTCTGAACCATTAAGAGTCCATTAAGAACTAAACAAACAGTCCGTTAGATAAGTTGATTCCACTTTAGTGTGATCATTAATGTATATCAAAACATAAGCTCAAGTAAGACTTCCTTCTAGAACAACTGATTGTAGAATGAGTAATTAACCGATTCATGTATTAGGGGACACGGGGTGGTTCACTAGTGATAGAATCTATCACTCACAAGCACCAATCAAGTTCCGCCATATCATCAACCATTTTTTCATCACTCACAACCTTTTTTAGGCGGGGTGGTCATCACTCACCACCACACCCAACAATTTCCCCCCAACCAACAATTACACTCACAAACCAAAAGAATAACGGAGTGATAAAAATAACGAAAATCCGCTTCCGTGATGATATAACGCGTTGATGTTTATGGGCGGGGTGGCCATCACTCGTTAAAAATTGACATCACGGAAATATAACGTAGTGCCCCGTGCGGCCTTATAAGTGGTTATTTTGTTTTACCAACTTGTGTTTAAGTTTACTACGTACGGGAAGGGGTAACATTGTTTCTTGAACCCTTAGAAATTAAATTTTAATTTTATGTAGTAAACTTAAGACTTCATGTTTTGTTTTTATTAAAGGATACGATTTGTGTGATTGGAGGAATCATCTCAATGGTGTGTTTCTATTAGAATAGTCAAAAGTTGACTTTCCATGTGTAGATATGTCAATTTATTGGACTTGTCTACTTGTTCTTTAAACATATTCCAATCATTTCAAACGTCTATCCAATGGCCTTTAGTGACCAGTCTCTTTTGAAGTGACTTCATAACTTAAATTAGGTCCAAAATGCAACTAAAAGTTTTTTCCTTAATATTCATGTAGCGTCATAGGTTAGGTGTTTGTTTTTTCAAATATCGTGAAATATAGTTGGAATGGTCCACATGGAAAGTAATGTTGTGGACAATAAAGTAACATGAGCTTTAAGGATTTTTTTTTTTGATAAAATTAATAACATTTATTTAGTAAAAGTTATCAATTGTATATAAATAAATAAATTGATATTTTATGTCATCATGTTGCCAAATTTTACACTTAGTGGCTCATTTCATAGTTTTTAGAGTAAACCTCAATTTTCGTCCCTGTGGTTTGCTGATTTTAACACTTTCAGTCCAATAATAGTTTATGAATTACATTTATTATCCATTAGTTTGCTGATTTTAACAGTTTCAGTCCATTAGTTTCCTGATTTTAACAGTTTCAGTCCACACTAGTGTTAGTGATGTGGACTGAAACTGTTAAAATCAGGAAACTAAGGACTGAAACTGTTAAAATCAGCAAACTAATGGATGATAAATGCAATGTTTAAACTATTGGACTGAAAGTGTTAAAATTAGCAAAGCACAGGGACGAAAATTGAAGTTTACTCTAGTTTTTTTTTTTTTTTTTTTGAACGACCAACAGAATCAATCCAACTCATTTTATAGTTATATATGCAGATTTGGTCATATTCATTTAATGAGACATTGTAAATAGCTAATATCGGAGGTGAAAAATGAATTGTTAATTTCCTGTAAGTTATTGATATTCATGTTATTCAATTATAAATTTGTATCTCGTTGTACAATATGATTATATGAATATCACTATATTTTTTCTTCTGAAAGTAAATTACGTATAACCTATTCAACTTTATACATTTTGCTATTTTAGGTAGTGAACTAACAAATTTATGTACATGCATTCATGACGTGGCACAAGTCACCATCTTTGCCCACATCTCTTGTGATTGGGGTGTGAAAGATAGAAATTGATGTTTTATCTCCCGAGGGTTTGTTCCGGTAATTAGGCCATGGATAGTGGTAACACCCTTTGTGTGTGTGTGGGGGGGGGGGGGTAGGTTTTTTAAGATGGAGTATTCTAAACACATCATTTAGTAGACTTTTTAAGTTATGTTTAGGGTTTTAAGCTTCGTTTTTCATGAAGTTCAAGATGATCAAGTTGTACTTTAGAATTCTACATAACACAAGAATCATTAAAATGAGGTTAAGTGGTCTTACAACTAGCACAAGGCTAGGGAAGCTCTAGGATGGAGAAAATGAAGAGAATGTGAAGATGTGAGAGCTCTAAAATGCTTCCTAGTGCACCTCCATGCTTTGAGTCTTATTAGATCATCTTGAAATGGGGTTTTAAGGCTTGTAATACGGTGTTTTATGGTTGATGATGGGTGGTTTATGGTGGTGATGTGTGGCTGAAAATGAGAGAGAGTAAGAGGGAGGTTGTTGTGAATTTTTGAAAGTGCAAGAATGATACGAGGGTGGTGTGTTGATGGTTATAACATCTCACAAGTGTGCAATTCAACAACAAATCTTTCATCACCATACCATATCATCACCATCATTCTCTAGTAGTTGTAGGTTGAGGGAAATGGGCCCATGTTGGTCGAAAATCTGAGCAGGGTAGGTTAGGTTTCTACATTTTTTTAAACATTTAAACATGAGCACATATGGTTAAACTTAGATATTTTGATCATTAACCAAATTCTTGCACCATTAGTGGCTTACACTACAAGAATGGGAGGCCGTTAGCGGCAACACCATTAGCGGCGACAGGCCTAATGTCGCCGCTATTGGTCGATCCGCGTCACAGACCCTGAGACCAAACCCCAGCCGTTGATCAAAATCCTGATCTAACGGTTGGGGATTTAAGAAGTATTAGCGGCAACAATTCATGAGCAATAGCGGCGACACGTGGTCTCCGCTAAAAGTTTATGTCAGAACTTTAAACCCTAGCCACACAAACCTTATCTCTTTTTTATACGTTAGCGGTGTCAAAGGAAATACCGGCGACACATTGTCGCCGCTAATGATCTATCCACCTATCAGTCCATATCAGCGCGAATTTCTCCCTCCTCTTCACTTTTCCCCCAAAAAAAACTTCACTTGCCGGCAGACGCGATTTTCCCCCCAAATTGGTTAGTTAAACTTTGTTTTTGTTAAATTACTTCTTTATTTTGTTATATACATGTTATAGGGTTTAATTTTTGTGTATTTTTGTGTTTATGGAAGAGAAATCGGATCCGTGGTCTACTTCTCCGATCACCACCATCACGAATCCGGTCACCACCATCACGAATCCGGTCACCAACTCGTCTCCGTGGTCTACTTCTCTTTGAAACTTGAAATTACGATTAGTTTTATATGTATATTTTTTTCAAAGTTTAGAGATTGTATAATTTTTGGTTTAGGTATGTAAATGTGTATGTAAGGATGTATGTTTGTATGTTTGTATGTCAAATGTATAATGTAGGTGTATTTGGTGAAAATGTTTATAAGGAAATCTATGTATTTGTGTATGTAGGTGTATGTAAACATGTATGTGTGTATGCATGTCTATGAATGTATGTATGTAGGTGTATGTTAGTATGTCAAATGTATAATGTAGGTGTATTTGGGGAAAATGTGTATATGAAAATCTATGTATTTGTGTATGTAGGTGTATGTAAGCATGTATGTGTGTATGCATGTCTATGAATGTATGTATGTAGGTGTATGTTAGTATGTCAAATGTATAATGTAGGTGTATTTGGGGAAAATGTGTATATGAAAATCTATGTATTTGTGTATGTAAGCATGTATATGTGTATGTAAGTCTATGAATGTATGTATGTTAGTATGTATTTGTGTATGTAAGCATGTATATGTGTATGTTAGTCTATGAATGTATGTTTGTAAGTATGTATGTGTAAGTTGATAATTTCTATGTTTATGGTCATGTTTGAAAAAAAATATATATGTTTAAGTTGATAATTTCTATGTTGTTTATGTGTAGGTTTGAAAAAAAAAGTTTAAGTTTGATAATTAGTATGTTTGTGTTTAGGTTTGAAAACATTTATATTTACCTTTGAAAGATATATATTAGTTAGGAAATACCCTCCTTGAATTAAAATTATCATTTAAAACATAACGAACATAGAAAATACCCGCCAAAATTGAAATCACCATTTAAAACAAAAGGAGCTAAGAAAATACCCGCCAAAATTTAAACCATCATGAAGAACATTACATATTTAAAAAATCGTGCCTGATATTGAATTCATCATTTCAAACATAACGCGCTAAGAAAATACCCAATCGAAATTGAAATCATGATTTAAAACATAACGTTCCGCCCAAAATTTAAAACAATCATTAAGAACATAACAAGCTTAAAAAACTGTGCCCGTGTTTGAATTAATCATTTTAAACATAACGAGCTTAGAAATACCCGCCCGAAATTGATTTAGAAATTAATTTCAGGTTGTCCCCGTTTATCTTGGGACTGCTTTTTGAATACTTTATCTCATTTAGGATGTGAATGTGTATTACATGATTGTTTGTTTAAGAAGGATTCGGTTATCATTTTCTCTTTGCTCCTCGGGTATATATATCATTACATATATACTTGGGAGCTAAGAGGAAATGCTGCCGAATTTTTCTTAAACAAACAATCATGTAATACACATTCACATATGAGATAAAGTGTTCAAAAAGTGGGTTTAGCAGCCTACCCTTGTCTTGTTAATCCTAAATTAGATTTTCTTTCAGTTGCATAATGCCTATTGATAAAAGTTGGATTGATTCCCCACGTCATTCACCTCACTACAAGCAAGGACTCAAGTCATTTATCGAGATGTGTGAAAGAGTGATAAAAAACCACGATGAAGTTAGATGTCCGTGTACCCAATGTAAAAATTCTGGCTTAAAAACTATGGCAGAAATGAAATACCATTTGCGTATTAACAGTTTTTGGAAGGAATACACGAAGTGGACCTATCACGGGGACACGACTCCAATTGCAGAAGTAAACGATGTTGCGCCACAAGACGGTATGGTAAACGTTATTAAAGACATTAGGGGGAGCGTATGGAAGAAGATACATACCTTAACCAAGAGAACTCGAATGGAGATAGTAGCGGTGTTGTTGATGATTTTGAAGACCTGGTAAAGGAAGTTGAAACAGAATTATATCCTGGTTGTACCAAGTTTTCTTCTATCGACTTTTTAGCAAAGCTTTTGAATATAAAGGATACGTACCATTTGCAAAATGAAGCAGTAGATCGAATCCTCTCGTTGTTGCGAGAGTCAATGCCAGAAGGCAACAAGATTCCCCCTTCGTATTATGTAGCTAAGAAGACATTTAAGAAGATTGGTTTGGCATATGAGATGATAGATGTGTGCACAAATGATTGTGCTCTCTTTTGGAAAGAAAACGAGTCCTTGCAAAATTATCCCGTTTGTAATGAGAGTCGATGGGTCGATAAAGACACAAAAGGCACGAAGGTGGCTCGTAAGGTGTTACGATACTTTCCTTTGACGCCTAGACTACGACGTTTGTATTGTTCAAGGCACACAGCGAAAGATATGATATGGCATAGTACCGGACGATCGGAAGATGGGACTATACGTTATCCAGTTGATGGATCTGCATGGCAAGACTTTGATAAAAGTACCCAAACTTCACGATGGAGCCACGAAATGTTCGCTTAGGGTTTGCAGCTGACGGTTTTAATCCCTTTAACAACGGTAGTGGATCCTCGACTCATAGCACGTGGCCGGTTATACTCACCATATATAATCTACCTCCCTGGCTATGCATGCGAGAGTCCACATTCATGGTGACCTTGTTGATTCCTGGCCCTAAATCACCGGGGAAAGACATGGACGTTTTCCTTAGACCGTTAGTGGATGAGCTTAAGCAATTGTGGCAGACAGGTGTACGTACTAAAGACGCAGCAACAAACACATACTTCACAATGAAGGCGGCGTTGTTATGGACCATAAATGACTTTCCAGCCCGTAGTAGTCTATCAGGTTGGAGCGGACAAGGCTACATGGCATGCCCAACTTGTAACCAAGACACTCCATCAATACGTGTAACTGGTAAATGTGCTTATGTTGGTCATCGCCGGTTCTTAGATGCCAACCATCCTTGGAGAACAAGTCTCGACTTTAACGGGAGACCCGAGACACGAGACCCTCCGAGACAGTTTAGCCCAGCTGACATAGAAGCTCAACTCGATCGTTTAATTAATCGTCTACCAGGAAAGCATCCATATTTTGGAGGTGGGAGGATAACCCGGTCAGATTTCGAGTTGAACTGGTCCAAAAGAAGCATATTTTTTGACCTTGAGTATTGGTCTTCTCTGCAGCTGAAACATAACTTAGATGTAATGCATATAGAGAAAAATGTGTGCGACAGCTTGCTCGGTACTCTTCTAATGAACGATAAGAGCAAAGACACGCCAAATGCGCGGTCCGATTTGGAAAAACTAAACATTCGGCCGACACAATGGCTGAAACAATCGGGTGGCAAGTTCTTAAGTCCCCACCCAAAGTACTCATTCAAGTCCGATGATCGAAAACTTTTTTTTCAGTTTATAAAAAAATGTTAAATTACCAGATGGGTTTGGATCTAATATCAGTAAGAGGGTGACAGATAACAATGCTAACATGACCGGGTTGAAATCTCCTGACTGTCATATCCTCATGCAACGTTTGATACCGATTGGGGTTAGAGGGCTTTTGACTAAAGATACATCTACACCAATAGTAGACCTTTGTATGTTCTTTAAGCAACTTTGCTCTAGAACACTATCGGTGGATGATATGAAGAAAGCAAAGGATGACATTGTTACCATCTTATGCAAGTTAGAGATGATCTATCCACCTGCGTTTTTTGACATTATGGTTCATTTACTTGTGCATTTACCCGATGAAGCGATAGCGGGAGGTCCAGTAGCTTTTAGATGGATGTATCCATTTGAAAGGTACATGAAAAAACTAAAGAACTATGTCAAAAACCCGGCAAGGCCTGAAGGTTGTATAGCTGAAGGTTATGTGTTTGAAGAAGCTCTAACATTTTGTTCAATGTACCTTAAAGATGTTCAGACTAAGTTCAATCGCCCAGATAGAAACGATGATGTCGTTGTTGAAAAAAGAAAGTTATGGGTGTTTGAGTCCAAATGCCGTCCTGTTGGCGCAACAAAGGACAAATATCTATCATTCATCGAAAAAAGCACGATGGAATGGTTTGTCCTCGAAAACTGCGCAGAAGTTAGGGAGTACATGAAGTGAGTGCTTCTATCTTTAACTTTTCATAATCTGTTAATTGGTATTTTTCATTCCTTTCTTATATTTGTCATCAATGTAGTGAATTCAAACATACACATCCCCAAGATGATCTTAAAACCAAATTTCCGGGATGGTTTCTCCATAAGGTATAATACAAAGATAACACTCATTACTCTACACTTTCTAGGTAATACATATATAACAAACATTATTACTCTATATTTGTTAGGTCCATTCGATGAAAACACAAAATTCTCCAGAATTCCACCCGGAGTTGTATGCTCTTTCAATTTGTGCGAAAATGATTGCTTATACTTACACTGCTTGCATAGTCAACGGTGTTAGGTTTAAGACACTTGAATGTGATGCAAAATGCGCAACGCAAAACTCTGGGGTGGAAGTGGTTGGAGAGAACGGTGTGAAATTTTATGGCCAATTAGAAGAAATTATTGAGTTGCGTTATACAAATGATTATTCCACTGTCCTATTTCGGTGCAAGTGGTTTGATACTCAAAGCGGTGTAAACCATGACAATAATATCACCAGTATAAGCACTGAACATGAATGGGACAAAGACGATCAACTCATATTTGCTTCGCAAGCCAAACAAGTGTTCTTCATCCAAGAAACGTCTCGAAACCAAAAAAATAAACATAGGTGGGTAGTCGAAAATGTTAATCATCGAAGAATTTGGGATCGGCCATGAAGTGATGACCGCGTCAATAAGGTTCAAAATGTTGACAAACGCTTAGAAGATATTGACGTTGTCGACAACAACTCTTCATCTGACTGTCCACTTGTCATTAACTTGACCCAATACTTTCAAATTGGATCTTCTCATGTTACTGCGGGTGAGCCTTTAATTGAAGTTGATCCCCCAACGACTACCGTCGATGAAGTGTTTGAGGTCGAGACTGATTGTGATGAGGTCGAGGCTGATTGTGATGAGGATGATCCCGATTATGTGGAGTCTGACTAAAAGAAAAGTTGTTGTAATTTATATTGATTTGTATTTGATAAACACTTGTTTGAAATATTTATTTGAGGCTGATTGTTGTACTTTCCCTTAATTTCTATTAGATACACATGCTGTAACATTTGTAACTTTATAGGGATTATGTTTTCGGTATTGCTGATATTCGCTTATCTGATGGCGGATGTGGCCCCCTGGGGACATGGGGGTGACGGCGCTGGTGATCCACCGCCTCCTGGTGGATTTCGTGGCACGCACGAGACTGACGGTAAGTCTTTTACTAAATTATTTTGTAGTCCTTATATTTTATATATTATAAATGTTGTTACTAATTATTTTGGTTTTAATTGCAGCGGTTCCCCCAAAGAAGGTTAGGGGGAAAGCCAAAAATGAGAAACTACGGCGTCTAGTAAAAGCGGGGGGGCCTGTATCTCTTACGTTTGACAGACAGGTCACGTTTACCCCTGTTGGTAAATCAAGAGACATGTTTTCAAGGGAGGCCAGCCTGTATATGTGGCGGACCATCCCGTTTGATAAAATTGGATGGGATAACGTTGAACAACATTACAAGGATGTCGTCATGAACCACTTACGGGTAAATAAGTTATATGCATAAAATTTTATCAAATATTTAAGCACATGTAAATCTAATTTATATATGATATTTTAACTTTTTTATTTAATTTGTAGGAAAATTTCAATTTTGATGAAGTGGAACGTGATTATGAGGCGAGAAACTTGAAGGGTGGTATTAGGACTGTGCTTATGAAGCGGTACACTGACCGCAAGTACGACGCTAGAAAATTATTTGAGAGCGAGGGAGGTTACGATGATCTTGAGAGGGCAAGGGCATACCATCCCGCGGATATGCCCTATGAAAACTGGTTGAGAACCATCGAAGGTTTCCGGCAAGAAAAATATATTAAAAGAAGCAAGGACAACAAACTAGTACGCGAGAAACAACAATTCCCATACCATGGGGGGACATCGTCGTACGGTAGCACCGCCTATAAAAATGTAATGTTTTATGTATGTGTGCGTGTGTGTAAGCTTTTGTTTATTTAATGTCTAATCAAAGTTTAATGTTAAACAGGATATGGATTGGGTACCTACGTATGCTAAAACCCACACGGACAATCAAGGGAATTGGGTTGATCCGGTTGCTGAACAAAATTACGTAAGTATTTCTTTTAAGTATTATTTTCTATAACAAATATATATATATATATATATACACATATATATTTAGAGTGCGGTTAACATACATTAGGGCTTATCCTACAAAACGTACGCGACGGCCGTAACCGTCCGATCAGGCACTAATCACGCATTGGACTCAAAAATAACGCATGGGAGCTTTTTTTTGACCTAATCACGCATGGAACATTATTACGCATGTTCATTTTGTCAAACCCTGCTAATAAGCACGCATGGAACATAATTACGCAAGTTTTAAAGTCTGTCGCGTACGATAACGTAGGATAAGGGTTTTTGTACATTATACTTATTCTATATATTTAATCATCTTCGTAAAATACAGCGGAACATACAACATGCCACAGATGAATGGAGCGACGATGGTCCTCTAATTGCCCCGTATCAAGAAGCATTGGGAGAGCGGCGAGGATGGTACCGCGGGATGGGGCCTAAACCTTCTTCCAACACGTCCTCGAATATGTCGTCTTCGCAAGCTCGGACGCAAGAACCCTTTTCCGAGGTAAACTACGCAATTTATAAAATGACAAACAAACGAATGTTTCCTTGTTAAATATATGTTGGTAGCGTTAATTAATATGCTAATATACGTTTTGCTATATATTATTGTAGGATTTTGTTAACAGCTTGTTCCAAACCCCGTCATTTTTTAACCAACTTAACAACTATCTTGCTTCACAAGGGAAAGGAAAAGGAAAGTCAAAAGACTACGATTCTGATAACTTATTCGATAATGAATCCGACGACGAGTGACTTGTTTTTTAATGTATGATTTAGATTTAATTAAACGTTGTAGGATTATAATGTACGACTTAAACGTAGTTTTTAATTATATTACCTTTAGTATATGTTCGTGGCGTATGTTTGCGTTGTTTGAAATAGGCAGGTTCTGTTTTTTCGGCCGAAAAAATGGCTGGGTGCTGTAAATACAGCAGCTGTATTAAAAAAAAAAGACTTTTAGCGGCGACATGTGTTGCCGCTATTGACTTACACCCTTTAGCGACCAAGATCAATACCGGTGACCTTTTAGCGACGACAGTTGTCATCGCTAAAGGGTCAAGAGCAATACCGGCGACAGCTACCTTTAGCGACGACAGGAGGCCAATAGCGGCCGATCAATACCGGCGACCCTTTACCGGTGACCCATTACCGGCGACAGGTCGCCGCTAAAGGTCAATAGCAGCGATAAATTCGACCAATACCGGCGACACCTGTCACCGCTAAAGGTGGCCCGTTCTTGTAGTGTTAATGGTGTTTATGATGTTAAAAAACTTCTAACGAGTTCATTAGGCTAGTACGTTTGGTGTTAAAATGATAAAAAAAATATTACTAGTTTGGTCGTCGGCTCGAAACAGGAAAATATGTGAAAGACGCGATATAATACCAGCAATGGTGTCCTTGATATCCCATTGATATCCTCGGGTTTGTTTAAGATGATTAACATCATTTACAAGCTTTGTTGATATTGCAAATGCTGAAATTTTAAGTTGCGGAAAAGTATTAATTATTATATTATAGTGCGGATCGAAGAATTTATAAATGTAAGCATTTCCCGGAAAGTTAAAGTATCATTGCCATTTGTGCCCCTAATTAGGGTTTTTATTCATGTATTTATGATGATATGCTTCCATATCGTTCGTTGGTCGTTTCGGACAGATTTCAGAACTTGCTGGCATGAATAGTGTGTTCATGTGAATAGTGTTTTTAGCATTTTTCGCCAACATATTAGGATATAGTTAATCGTTTTCTCTTGACGCGACGAATGTAACAATACCAATTGTGAAGTTTAAACATATCCTACAAATGCTAGAGTTGTATGACCTAATCATGCACAAATTAAGCTACAAATGAACGCAATTAAACATATAAATAGTTATTAAGTTGTACGGAATTACCATTAATTTACCAGTTTTCACCGTCCGAAGGTTTCCTCGACGGAAGCGGATGTTTCCTCAACGAGAACGATGGTGCCGTAGGTTTCCTCTGTCACACCCCGACTTTTGCGAAAGCGTATGATGTGTGACTTGTTTAATACCATTGCATTCAATCATAATAAACAACTATATGATCAAAACGATGTTCATCCATTCATTAAGTTTAAAGTATTACAAACACCATTTATTTAAGTTTCAAACAGCACAACCTTTGACTAAGTTACAGATCAACAAAAGTGGATGACATCTAAACTTGGAATTTACTTCTAGAAACAACACCTGCGCCAAAGATCCAACTTGTTACCTGAAATACATGTAATTTTGGAAAACATCAACAAAAGTTGAGCGAGTTCATGCGTTTTGTATGAGTACTGACAAACTTGTAAACTTTTAAGAGACTCCTTTGAAAGCAAGTATAAAAAGCATTTATGAACAGATCAAATTAATGTTTTGCAAGGACATTAAAGCATGTGAAGATATAGGGAGCACTCAAAATGAGTAGGCTTATACCCTCGTCGATTTCCTCGAGTGTGTCGAATTTTCCCCTTCGACGAAGTCAATTTACCTTGACTATGTCAATTTACCTTGACAGTGTCAATTTACCCTTGACCGTTGTCGATTTACCTCGACTGGGACACCGAAGCACTCAAGTGGTCACATAAGGACCATGAGTGGGGCTCGGCCGTACCCGTTAGATCTAACCTTCGTCCATAAATAAGAGTTAATGGCATTTCAATTTCAATCTATGCTCACATGATCTATAATTCATTTCATAGCCAATTCATACCATTTAAACGTATGCAACATGTATTCCACCCCCGAGAGTTGTAAATTCGAAAATAGTTAAGAGAAAAGGGGGACATGAACTCACGGTTTTGCGTTCTTTAGTCCGACGTAACTCAAGCTGCTATTAGTGTTCACGACTACCTACAATGTACTACGGTCTATTAGACGAGCGGGTCGTGCCTTGACTTAGTATTAATTACTGTCTTTGAGTTACGTTTCTTTGTGTCTTCAATATTATTCCAAGTTATATAATTATTTGTTAAAATAATATATATTTTAACTTAAATTATATTTATTAATTTTTTGGAATAATTGTTAGAACAATATAATTTAACTTGATACCTTCCAAGTATTTATACATGTATATCCTTCCCAAGGATGGGTATATTTGTATTCGTATTCTTATACTTGTATATTTTTGCCATGTATTAGTGTCGTACTCCGGAGTGTATTTATACGTACGAGAATACATATTTTCTTGTAATTGTTAAGTATTCTTATACTTAATTCTGTATTAATTTTTCCGGAATAATATTTCTAGTAAAAATACATCAATATATATTTCCAAAATATATATTTTGAGGAATATTACTTAGAAAAATTGTTTGTAATTTTTCCCTTGGCAAAAATATTTATAATTTCATACAAGTCTCAAAAATAATATATTTCCAAGTCTAACTTAGGTTTAAATTGGTCTTCATGTTCCCAAGTAACTCTGGGCCATGATATGAATTCCAACGAACTCTAACAAATCAATTACGACTTCTCCGTGTTTTGTGGACTCCCAGTCTGCAACCTTAATGGGTTCCTTAATAAATTGGAGTTTGTCGTTGACGTGAATCTTGTTTGTGGGAATAACGACTATTCTTAGAGTCAGACTCCTCTAAAGACTAGACACGTGAAACGTGTCGTGATCACTACTGAATTTCTCTGGAAGTTTCAGCTTGTGAGCAATGGTCCCGATCCTTTCCAGGATCTCGAAAGGTCTACTATACCGTGGGTCCAACCTCCCACGCTTTCCAAATCATACCATGCCTTCCCAACTCGAGACTTTCAATAATATCATCTCTCCAACTCAAATTTCCAACGTTTTCCGCCGCTTGCCGACATAGATTCTCCATGTACCACATGCTTGACTTGATACGATCACGTATCCGATCGATCTTGTCTGTAGTTTCCTGAACCATCTCGGGCCAGTAAATCGTTTATCCTTGGTCTCCGCCTAACACAAAGGGGACCGATACTTACGTTCCTATAAAGCTTTGCGCGAGACGGCCTAAACGGCGGTGTGATAAATATTATTGTAGGAAAACTTCACTAAGGGCAAGTGAGTATTCCAAGTCCTCATAAATGTTCACCACACAAGCACGTAGCGAGTCTACCAAAGCATGTATCGTTCGTTTGCTCTGGCCGTCCGTCTAAGGGTGAAATGTAGTACTAAGGTCCAATCGTGACCAAAACGCCCTTTTGAAACGTCTGCCATATCCTTGGCACAAAACGACCATCTCGGTCGGACAAGATAGAATCAAGCACTCCATGACGTGCCACAAGCTTTCTAGGCTAAATCTCTGCTAATTCCCTTGCGTTGTCTTCCTCACTGTTTGGTAGGAAATGTGCAGTCTTGGTGTGTCGGTCATTGATCACCCAAATCATATCGTGACCTCTTTTGGTTCTTGGTAGCTTGTACTGAAATCCATTAAGGTTCGTTCCCACTTCCACATGGGAATCTCGGACTGTTGCAGCAGCCCTGATGGTTTCTGGCTGAATTTCGGCACAGGTAAGACTGTCACCCACATATGGAGCTATATCAGCTCCTATTTTGGGCCACTCATACTAATCCTTCAAGTCTTGGTACATCTTGTCGGATCCAGCATGGATCGAGTACCTTGACCTATGAGCCTTGTCCCAAAATAAGCGTACATAAATTGTCGCGAAACGGTACCCAAAGTCGTTCCATGAAGTATAATGTTCCGTTCACCTTAGGCAATAATTGCACTTCCATTCCACGTAATGCTTCAGCTCGAAGGTTCTCTGGTTTGAGCATCTCTTGCTCAGCTTCACGAAAACGAGTAGCGGGGTTTGTCTGTATTGTCACCTCTAAGGCTGGCGTCCTTAGGGGCTTTGCGCGATCCTTGCGGCTCAAGGCGTCTGCTACAACACTCGCCTTGTCCAGGTGACACTTAATCTCACAGTCGTAATCATCCAGTACCTCATTCCATCTAGTTATCTCATGTTTAAGTCCTTCTGATTAACGGTGTGCTGCAAGCCTTGTGATCAGTAAAGATCGTGCAGCGTTTGCCTATACAAGTAATGACGTCAAATCTGCGACGCGCAATTACTACACCTAGTTCAAGGTCTCTTCCCATGATCCCTTAATCAACGTGACGCGTATGCGATGACTTGGTCTCGTTGCATCAACGCGCAATCAAGATTTTGTCGAGAAGCGTCACAAGAACCGCAACTCTATTGGTGTTTTCAGGTGAAGACAAGATAGGTGTCGACTAGGTTAGGGTTGTTAGCGGTCGAGCAGTCCTTGAAAGGTTTTCTAGGAGTCGTCTGATACCACCTACAGTCCCCAAAAATTCTTAGCTGCGTCCTTGGGACTCCTTAGTTCTTGATTGCAGGGTCGACATGAATCTCATTCCTATCCACCACGTATCCTAAAAATCTTACCTCGTGAATCCAAAGTTCGCACTTCGACATCCTAGCACATAACTGTTCTTTCTCTAAGAGTCACAAGATGAATTGCAGATGTTGCTCATGACCTCCCTCGGTCTTTGAGCTTATGAGAATGTAGTCATTAAATATAATCACGATCTTATCCAGGTATGGCTTACACACCCGATTCATAAGGCCCACGAATACTGCCGGTGCATGTGTTAAGCCAAACGGCATGACAAGGAACTCGTAATGCTCAAAGCGAGTCCTAAAGGTCGTTTTAGGGATATTTTCTTCTTGTATTTGCAGTTGAGGACATCCTGACCTTAAGTCACTCTTCGAGTAGTAACTAGAACCTTACGATTGGTTCAACAAGTCATCAATCCTTGGCAAGGGATATCGGTCCTTGATATCCAATTCTCTGAAGTTGATGCAAAATGGGGACTGCCAACTTTCTTCTCGTGTCCTTAATTCCATCTTAGAATAGTAGTTAAGACCTTGTAGTTGGTCGTCAAGTCAACAATTCTCGGTAAGGGGTACCGATTCTTGATGGTTAGTTGTCTATCTCCCTGTAACCTATGCGTAACACCTTTTTCCCTCATTAGTTCTTCTGAGTTCCTCTTAGATTAGGCTATGTACGCGTGTAAAAACTGTCGTCCTACTTCTTAACGAATAACACTGGGGCTTCCAAGGGTGAGAAGCTCGTCCTGGTAGATTTCCTCTGTCTAGCAGCTCTTGCAGTTGCATCAGAGGCTCATGTATCTCGGATGGAACTAGTTGGTTAGGCGTTATCTGTCGCTGGTGCCGCTCCTGGCACTAGGTTTATTCTAAACTGATCTTGTCTCTGTTGAGGTAACCCAGGCAAGTCTTCAGGTAAGGCTTCTGGAAATTCCTCCACCACAGGGATGTCTTCAGGCTTAGGCTTCTTGGTCTCCTTATTGATAACATGAACCAGGGAGGCTAAGCAGCCTATCTGGAGGCGCTTCTGTGCCTCTATGAACAATGTGAGACGTCGAAAATCCACCACCTTATGGGGCCTAGTGCCCTCGCATCTAATGCAAGAAGGTTGTATACTATAGGTGTTTCAACACTCGCAAGAGGGATGCGAATGATTTTCCTCATGTTGAACGACTCCAGTTCTATCCTTGGATATCCAATCCAAGCTGACTACAATATCATGACTTCTCAAGTCAACGTTAATAGGGGGTTCCCACTCTCTAAGTTCCTAAATACAATCCTTAATCATCCCCTTCGCTTAACTAACCTTCCATTCGCCAATTCTAAAGAATACGAGACATCTATTCTACTCGAAACTAGGCCAAGTAGTTTCTTAAGTTCTAAGCATACAAAGTTTAAGTCGGTGCCAGTGTTAATCAAAAAATAGATGCATAGAGATGGTTAATAGGGAACGTACCCGTAACCGCATCTGGATCCTGGCATGCTTCACGAGCTCCGATCGTGAAGACCCTTCCTTGCTTGGTTCTTCATAGGGAATCTTTCCTAAAGTGCCCTACTTCACCACATCTGTAGCAACCTGGAACTTTACCATTATCTCTTCCGTCTGGATCCTTCGCCCAACAGGCATCCTTGCTATGCGCTTCTTTTCCACACCTTCCACACTTAGGCCTCAGACATCGACCTTCATGGTGAAAATTGCATTCCTCGCACCTCGGCTTAGTCCCCAAGTAAACCTTACCACCGACCTTATTGGTGGCTCCATAAGCTTGCATGCCACAAGACGGGTCTACTTCCCTTCTTTTGTTTGCTTTAGAGCTTCCATTACTGGCTTGGGTGCTTATATTTAGGTTTGAAGACTTCCTTTTCTTACTGCTCGAAGACTCCACATGAGTCTCTTTCTTATTTGCCTCAGATCCCGAAAACTTTCCCATACGTAGAGCTTCTTCAGTAAGTGTGATACTGAAATCGATAGCCTCTGTGATGGTTGGAGGCTTTGAGGCAGTAACCATGCTCAGGATTTGAGGTGCAAGTCCCCAAATGAATCGCTCAATCCTCTTGAACTCTGGCTTGACTAAGTAGGGAACAACCCTAGACAAGTTGTGAAATCGTTGGACGTACTCAGAAATCTTCGGCCCGTCCATTTTCTAATTCCAGAACTCAACCTCAAGCTTCTGGATTTCGGCCCTAGAACAGTATTTCTTCCGCATCAAATCCTTGAGCTCGTCCCAGCTCAGTGCATAAGCAGTAGCTTCACCAAGGGTCTGAACCTGAAGGTTCCACCAGGAGAGTGCGCCATCTAAAAACAACCCTTAGATAAAGGTAACACTCCGCTCGGGTGAACAGTTACTCATTCTCAGAACGGAGTCAGTCTTTTCTGGCCAACGAACAAATGCAACGGCACTTCCTGTGCCATCAAAATTCAATGGCTTGCAGTCCAAGAACTACTTGTAAGTACAGCCTGAAACACGTGTGACACAATTCACGAGTGAGCATTGGCAGAGCACAATTGGAAATATCCAATAGATTTGTAATGTGTCTTAGGTGACTTAACATTACCAGTTGGAAGGTTATTTCTAGGAGTACCACCACTGTGTTCTGAGCGGTTGGCCTCGTGCTGTGCAATTGCCTGTGAGATGCGTTCTTGAAGCTTGGCTTCCGTCCTTGGTAACGTATTAGCGTCTGTATCACATCTGGGCGACATTTTCTTCTGGCAAAAAGGTATGGGGTAGGTTAGATAACATTCCATAATTGTCTATGAGGTACATATTACCACAAGCAAACATGTAATCACCCAATATCACATGCATATATAATCAACAATGTATAAGTAAGGAAACAACTACTTAGCTTTCATATATGCTTGACAACTTGACTTATTGTTTGTAATGGGGAAAACAAAATGAACTCAAGGTTACATCACCTCGGTCATACAAGTTTCATAATATGAAAGTAGTAGTTATTTTCCTTCTACATTGGTTTTCTTAGGTCTTTAGCTTCACAAAGACGGGTATACTTCCCAAGAGATGGGGGTTGTACATATAGGGGTGATAGAGTGTGTAACGTCACTGAATCTTTCCCGCGTGTTAGCCATCTTCACTTGCTTAGATATCGGTTCCCAAACGACTCGTATACGGGTAGAAGTGTCGGACACGGAGTAGGCAAAGACAAGTTTCCTACTTTGCAAAGTGCTATAGCAATTGTCTAGGTATTGATCTACTAGATGAAGGTGTGAACACTTAGAAATTTTTGGATGTATGGTGATCATTAGCTTGACCCGCAGAGTCCACCGGGATTTCCATGCACTACAAGTCGTTATTACGTGGGCCCCCGTAATAATAAGTTGTCTTGCATGGTCACCCCAATTTTCCCTCGTTCAAAAGCAGATGATCAACCAAAGGGGGGAAACTACTGTCCTTATATCTCTGACATGGAAAGGACCATTGCGATAGTCCACGCGCTAACATCCGTTATCGTTACGCACGAATTGGCACGATGATTAAACGTAATAGGAATAAGGAGAATTCCTAGTAGTTGGAGGGGCACCTTTAAGATGAGTACTTCATCTTCCTAGTCTGGACAAGTGCGTCTTCGATCTTGTTTCACAAAAGCCACAGGGACCTCGTCCCACGAATGAGGGTGTTGTCCAAGGTTGCCTCCTCCGCCTCACCGTCACTACCGTAGTCAGTCACCTTCACATTCGAGAGGGAAGAACAACCATCTTCCACGGAAATAAGCTCAGGATCTCGTTTGGTAATCACTCCAGCCATGAGCTTCCAATAAACGCGAGGTCAATAGTCTCATCGTGCGAGTTATGAACATTAATAGGATTCGGAGTCGTAGGTATCTTGTTCACCTCAATAATTTTTCCGTACACTTATACGCTTATATATATATATATATATATATATACACATTAATGAATAAATACATTGCTTAGTATAAACAGGCAAATAAACGCATCATGTCGCATATAACTCTCGTTTGTCCTTTCGGGGTGGGGGGTCATTTTGTCTTTGGAAAGTCTATCTCATGTAGACTCTGCCTTAATTGGCACTTTAATTTGGGGTATGCTCCTCCCTACTAATGTCCTTGCCTTGTCTTTTCTTTGAAAAATGTTTGACTCATGGATCTTGGTGCTTTCGTGAATGCAATGAAAAACCTTTTTGTGAAAATGTTTTCGTGAGAGAGTCCTAGTGATTGTAGTCTAGACTCAAGAAGGAATCCTACTTCACTACAATCGAAGCTCTGATACCAAACTGTCACACCCTGACTTTTGCGGAAGCGTATGATGTGTGACTTGTTTAATACCATTGCATTCAATCATAATAAACAACTATATGATCAAAACGATGTTCATCTATTCATTAAGTTTAAATTATTACAAACACCATTTATTTATGTTTCAAACAGCACAACCTTCGACTAAGTTACAAATCAACAAAAGTGGATGACATCTAAACTTGGAATTTACTTCTTGAAACAACACCCGCACCCAAGATCCAACTTGTTACCTGAAATACATGAAATTTTGGAAAAGATCAACAAAAGTTGAGCGAGTTAATGCTTTTTGTTTGAGTACTGTCAAACTTGTAAGCTTTTGAGAGACTCCTTTGAAAGCAGGTATGAAAAGCATTTATGAACATATCAAATTAATGTTTTACAAGGACATTAAAGCATGTGAAGATATAGGGAGCACTCAAAATGAGTAGGCTTATACCCTCATCGATTTCCTCGAGTGTGTCGAATTTTCCCCTTCGACGGAGTCAATTTACCTTGACAGTGTCAATTTACCCTTGACCGTTGTCGATTTACCTCGACTGGGACACCGAAGCACTCAAGTGGTCACATAAGGACCATGAGTGGGGCTCGACCGTACCCGTTAGATCTAACCTTCGTCCATAAATAAGAGTTAATGGCATTTCAATTTCAATCTATGCTCACAGGATCTATAATTCATTTCATAGCCAATTCATACCATTTAAACGTATGCAACATGTATTCCACCCCCGATAGTTGTAAATCTGAAAACAGTGAAGAGAAAAGGGGACATGAACTCACGGTTTTGCGTTCTTCAGTCCGACGTAACTCAAGCTTCTATTAGTGTGCACGACTACCTACAATGTACTACGGTCTATTAGATGAGCGGGTCGTGCCTTGACTTAGTATTAATTAGTGTCTTTGACTTACGTTTCTTTGTGTCTTCAATATTATTCCAAGTTATATAATTATTTGTTAAAATAATAAATATTTTAACTTAAATTATATTTATTAAATTTTTGGAATAATTGTTAGAACAATATAATTTAACTTGATACCTTCCAAGTATTTATACATGTATATCCTTCCCAAGGATGGGTGTATTTGTATTTGTATTCTTATACTTGTATATTTTTGCCATGTATTAGTGTCGTATTCCGGAGTGTATTTATACGTACGAGAATACGTATTTTCTTGTAATTGTTAAGTATCCTTATACTTAATTCAGTATTAATTTTTCCGGAATAATATTTCAAGTAAAAATACATCAATATATATTTCCAAAATATATATATTTTGAGGAATATTACTTAGAAAAATTGTTTGTAATTTTCCCTTGGCAAAAGTATTTATAATTTCATACAAGTCTCAAAAATAATATATTTCCAAGTCTAACTTAGGTTTAAATCCATTTTCCTTTCAAAAGTAATATATTTCAAGTTTGTTTAAGGAAATACATTTTCTCCCAAAAATAATGTATTTCATGTTTGTTTGAGAAAATATATATTCCTTTCGAAAATAATATATCTGCTAATAATTCCAAGAAAATGCATATATATTTTTATTTGCCAAAAAATAATCTATTTTCTCTTTGTCAAAGACATGATATATATTGTAATAATTGCAAAAATCATATTTTTGTTCTCTTGGTGCCCAAACCATTATTTACCAAAAAATATACTTATGATTAATATTTCTGGAATATTATGTAAGTTCTATTCCTTTGTTTGGTTCCACCAATAATTTGGGTATAATTTGTGTATTAAATTCTTGGAATTTTTGGTAATATTTTGGATTGTAATTTCTTGATATTTCGATGAGTTATATTATTTCAAGTCCTAAAATAATATAACTAATACACATAATATAACAATAATCACACACATGGTGACTTCTAAATACATGTTTCCTAAATACATATTTAGTCACTTGTATTTATAAAAACCAACCTCCAATATTTATATTTTTGTAACAAAAATTATGGCAAACTTTATGTGAAAAATCCATGGTTTGAAATACACTTGTAAATATTTGTTTAGAAATATTTTTCTAAGTGTTTAATTTTTAGAAATTTTTTGCCATAGTTTCCCCTAAAAATGGAGGTTTCCATGCTTTCAAAGCATATCATTTTCTTTTAAAATCATCATCAATCGTCAACAAATCATTCAACACTTACCATGTGCCAATAATATGAAATTTACACTATGTCATGAACTTGAAACTTTATAAAAAATTTTAGTAACTTACTAGTGTATTTAGTAAGCATAGTTACCCTTTAAAGCATGGTTATTTATTTAAAAATATCATTCTTGAATAATTTAGATCTTCACAACTTGTAAAGTGATTTTCTAAAAATATTTCTTCTTGAGTTTTTTTTGTCAAATATATATTTCTACACTTGATTAACCACTAAAAATATGATTAGTTTCTTTAAAAATCAAGATCTTGTAAACCTTGTAAATAACTTTGTTCTCTTGAAAATATTATCTTTGAAATCCTTTATTTTCAAGACTTATAACATGTATCACAAATCATCATACACTAAAACAAGTTTATTTTCAAGTTCATGTTTAACATAAAGTATGATCATTATGATTTTCTCAAGAATCATCCTCATACTTGCTAGATCATGTGTTTAATCACAATCTAGCAAGCTTCTTATGATGATCAACATCATAAACACAATAAATCAACAATCAAGTATATTACATGCACTTAAACTTCTTTGATTTTCATGATTTAGAGCTTTATGTTCATGTTTATGCTTATGTTTCTTCATGATCTTTATGTTTAACAACTTATATCATCTTTTAACTAACATAATATGAAGTAATGTGAGATTAGGAAGGTCTTACTACTAGCACAAGGCTAGGGATGATGTTCAAGAAGATGAAGATGACAAATGAGGTGTATAAAAGCACTAGAGAGAGGTCCTACCAATTCCGTTGCTTGTAACCTTCTTAGATAGGCCCGAGACACCTTAGAATCACCTTGGATCACTTGTGAATGGACTAGAAAAATTGATGATGGTGAGGAAGTATTGGGCCGTAGCCTTGAGAGAGAAGAGGAAGGAGTTTTGTGAACTTGATGGATGTTAGAATGTTAAGGGTTATGGTTTAGTGGTTTTTATAAAAGACCTCCACATTAGGATAGAATATGGAATCATGTGTTAAGCATATTCTCTACAAATCTATTAAAATATATTAAATAAATAGTGTGTGGGACCCATGTCCCCTAACCGGCCATCAAAAGGGGGGGGGGGGGTAAAGTGTAACTTTTAATGGTAAGTTACTTGATTTAGTTAGGATTCAATGGTGCTAGTTAGGTATTTTATGTATTTAATGTTTATAAGATGTAATTTGATGTTCGGTGACCATAACTAGCTTCGTAACATAAAAACAGTGCTTCTAGTAAAAATTCGATGTTTCGGGTAGTGTCCGGTTGTTCGTTTCGTTATTGTTCGTTAAAGTGCTAAATTACGCAGTTTAATGTGCTTTATGTAGTCTTTTATGACAGTTTCGATTCCCGACACTTAGGAAAGTATTCTGGACCATTATATCACAATTCTGCATTATATTTAGATGTTAAAAGCTGAATTTTTGCTGAATTTGTTTATTTTCTTCAGAATTTTGCAGTTTTAGTGTGTTTCTAGCACTTTCCGGTACCTATGTCATCACTAGGAAGGGAGTTTTGAAATCCCTACTTTCCTACATACTATCCTAGTGTAACACTTAGTCCTAGGGCTTATTTTGTGTCTTAACATCATGTCTGTCTAAGTACTGAACTCCCGTCAGTGCTTCTAGTTTGTCTGATAATTGTGCCAATTCTGTTCTGTGCATTAATAGAACTATATCGTGTTGCATGTAGTAATGATAAAAGTATTGCAACTTGAAATGCCATTGTATGTATATAACTGTAATCAGAAATTCATTCGTCTTGTAAACTAAATCATGCATAGTCATTAAGGCATAGATTACTGTTTAATTATAGTACGGAATGCCTGGAAAAGTGCCAGTTCTCACATTCTCCCACTGTTAAAAGAATTTCGTCCCGAAATTCAAGCGATGCCATCGGTCGCAGGGGAGTTGTGAATCAAATGTGGTCACTTAGGTTTAAATTGGTCTTCATGTTCCCAAGTAACTCTGGGCCATGATATGAATTCCAACGAACTCTAACAAATCAATTACGACTTCTCCATGTTTTGTGGACTCCCAGTTCGCAACCTTAACGGGTTCCTTAATAAATTGGAGTTTGTCATTGACGTGAATCTTGTTTGTGGGAATAACGACTGTTCTTAGAGTCAGACTCCTCTAAAGACTAGACTCGTGAAACGTGTCGTGATCACTGCTGAATTTCTCTGGAAGTTTCAGCTTGTGAGCAATGGTCCCGATCCTTTCCAGGATCTCGAAAGGTCTACTATACCGTGGGTCCAACCTCCCATGCTTTCCAAATCATACCACGCCTTCCCAAGGCGAGACTTTCAATAATATCATCTCTCCAACTCAAATTTCCAACGTTTTCCGCCGCTTACCGGCGTAGATTCTCCATGTACCACATGCTTGACTTGATACGATCACGTATCCGATCGATCTTGTCTGTACTTTCCTGAACCATCTCGGGCCAGTAAATCGTTTATCCTTGGTCTCCGCCTAACACAAAGGGGACCAATACTTACGTTCCTATAAAGCTTTGCGCGAGACGGCCTAAACGGCGATGTGATAAATATTATTATATGAAAACTTCACTAAGGGCAAGTGAGTATTCCAACTCCTCATAAATGTTCACCACATAAGCACGTAGCGAGTCTACCAAAGCATGTATCGTTCGTTTGCTCTGGCCGTCCGTCTAAGGGTGAAATGTAGTACTAAGGTCCAATCGTGACCTAAACGCCCTTTTGAAATGTCTGCCATAGCCTTGGCACAAAACGACCATCTCGGTCGAACAAGATAGAATCAGGCACTCCATGATGTGCCACAACCTTTCTAGGCTAAATCTCTGCTAATTCCCTTGCGCTGTGTTCCTCACTGTCTGGTAGGAAATGTGCAGTCTTGGTGTGTCGGTCAGTGATTACCCAAATCATATCGTGACCTATTTGGGTTCTTGGTAGCTTGTACTGAAATCCATTAAGGTTCGTTCCACTTTCACATGGGAATCTCGGGCTGTTGTAGCAGCCCTGATGGTTTCTGGCTGAATTTCGGCACAGGTAAGACGGTCACCCACATATGGAGCTATATCAGCTCCTATCTTGGGCCACTCTTACAATCCTTCAAGTCTTGGTACATCTTGTCGGATCTAGCATGGATCGAGTGCCTTGACCTATGAGCCTTGTCCCAAAATAAGCGTACGTAAATTGTCGCGAAACGGTACCCAAAGTCGTTTCATGAAGTATAATGTTCCGTTCACCTTAGGCAATAATTGCACTTCCATTCCACGTAATGCTTCAGCTCGAAGGTTCTCTGGTTTGAGCATCTCTTGCTCAGCTTCGTGAAACCGAGTAGCGGGGTTTGTCTGTATGGTCACCTCTAAGGCTCGCGCCCTTAGGGGCTTTGCGCGATCCTTGCGGCTCAAGGCGTCTGCTACAACACTCGCCTTGTCCAGGTGACACTTAATCTCACAGTCGTAATCATTCAGTAGCTCATTCCATCTAGTTATCTCATGTTTAAGTCCTTCTGATTAATGATGTGCTGCAACCCTTGTGATCAGTAAAGATCGTGCAGCGTTTGCCTATACAAGTAATGACGTCAAATCTGCGACGCGCAATTACTGCACCTAGTTCAAGGTCTCTTCCCATGATCCCTTAATCAACGTGACGCGTATGCGATGACTTGGTCTCGTTGCAACAACGCGCAATCGAGACTTTGTCTAGAAGCATCACAAGAACCGCAACTCTATTGGTGTTGTCAGGTGAAGACAAGATAGGTGTTGACTAGGTTAGGGTTGTTAGCCGTTGAGCAGTCCTTGAAAGGTTTTCTAGGAGTCGTCTGATACCGCCTACAGTCCCCAACAATTCTTAGCTGCGTCCTTGGGACTCCTTGGTTCTTGATTGCAGGGTCGACATGAATCTCATTCCTATCCACCACGTATCCTAAAAATCTTCCCTCGCGAATCCAAAGTTTGCACTTCGACATCCTAGCACATAACTGTTCTTTCTCTAAGAGTCCCAAAATGAATTGCAGATGTTGCTCATGACCTCCCTCGGTCTTTGAGCTTATGAGAATGTAGTCATTAAATATAATCACGATCTTATCCAGGTATGGCTTACACACCCGATTCATAAGGCCCACGAATACTGCCGGTGCATGTGTTAAGCCAAACGGCATGACAAGGAACTCGTAGTGCTCAAAGCGAGTCCTAAAGGTCGTTTTAGGGATATTTTCTTCTTGTATTTGCAGTTGAGGACATCCTGACCTCAAGTCACTCTTCGAGTAGTAACTAGAACCTTACGATTGGTTCAACAAGTCATCAATCCTTGGCAAGGGATATCGGTCCTTGATATCCAATTCTCTGAAGTTGATGCAAAATGGGGAATGCCAACTTTCTTCTCGTGTCCTTAATTCCATCTTGGAATAGTAGCTGAGACCTTGTAGTTGGTCGTCAAGTCATCAATTCTCGGTAAGGGGTACCAATTCTTGATGGTTAGTTGTCTATCACCTATGCGTAACAACTTTTTCCCTCATTAGTTCTTCTGAGTTCCTCTCAGATTAGGCTATGTACGCATGTAAAAAGTGTCGTCCTACTTCTTAACGAATAACACTGGGGTTTCCCAGGGTGAGAAGCTCAGCCTGGTAGATTTCCTCTGTCTAGCAGCTCTTGCAGTTGCATCAGAGGCTCATGTATCTCGGATGGAACTAGTTGGTTAGGCGTCATCTGTCACTGGTGCCGCTCCTGGCACTAGGTTTATTCTAAACTCCTCTTGTCTCTGTTGAGGTAACCCAGGAAAGTCTTCAGGGAAGGCTTCTGGAAATTCCTCCACCACGGGGATGTCTTCAGGCTTAGGCTGCTTGGTCTCCTTATTGACAACTTGAACCAGGGAGGCTAAGCAGCCTATCTAGAGGCGCTTCTGTGCCTCTATGACCAATGTGAGACGTCGCAAATCCACCACCTTATGGGGCCTAGTGCCCTCGCATCTAATGAAAGAAGGTTGTATACTATAGGTGTTTCAACCCTCGCAAGAGGGATGCGAATGATTTTCCTCATGTCGAACGACTCCAGCTCTATCCTTGGATATCCAATCCAAGCTGACTACAATATCATGACTTCCCAAGTCAACGTTAATAGGGGGTTCCCGCTCTCTAAGTTCCTAAATACAATCCTTAATCATCCCCTTCACTTAACTAACCTTCCATTCGCCAATTCTAAAGAATACGAGACATCTATTCTACTCGAAACTAGGCCAAGTAGTTTCTTAAGTTCTAAGCATACAAGGTTTAAGTCGGTGCCAGTGTTAGTAAAAAATAAATGCATAGAGTTGGTTAATAGGGAACGTACTGTCACACCCCGACCACGTAGAACATACAAAACGTGGCGGAAACGTCGGGGAGTGTTGTAACAGAATTAATTGTTTCAAATCCGTGGCAATTGAAGTTTCGTTTTATTAATCAAACATGAAAGTTTACATTGGTTTAAACAAGAACCAAAGAGTACATAACATAAAGTAACTAGTTCTTGTCTCGTTTTAAGTCACTAAGGCACAGGTCCGCCTAAGTATGTCTTGATAAGTCCTATGCATCATCTCCTGAAAACACATGTGAAAATAGGTACGTCAACATAAAAATGCCTGTGAGATACATAGGTTTTGTGAAAACAGAATTCATGACTTATGTTTGAGAAAATGTTTAGTCATGAACCTTGTAATTTGCTTTGTCTTGTAAATCATTTGAAAAACGATAAGATCAGATGATATGTATAAATAAGAGAATAATGTATGGTTAAATGAATAACCATGTAAAATGAGTTTGTATAAGATAAGTTGTTTGTAAATCAATGTCTTGTGAAAAGTATGTTATTTGATTACAATGTTATATGTCTCAAATTGAAATGATTCAAATAACGCTACAATATGTGATACCATACAAACACTTATATATAGGAAGTACCAGCGGCGTATCCACCATGCTTGTATCATATTACACACGCCTCGTTACTTAAATCACTTACTCCAACCAAACCACCAAGATGTAATGTTTAACGATTGTAGAAATGTTTATGTATAGTCAAATGTCTATTGTCAAATGTAAATCATGTCAATAGATACAAATGGTTCACACGGTTCAACAGTTACAAACGGTTCATATAATCAAAGGGTTACGACGGTTCACATAGTCAAATAGTTACAACGGTTCAAAATGTAGTATAATGTGTTCATATGCTGGATGAGCATATGCAACAGAAATGCAATGTAAAACAATGTACTAAGTATACACACAATGGACATACATTGCATGAAATGTAATGTAGAACGATGTACTAAGTACACACACAATGGGCATACATAGCATGTAATGTAAAACGATGTACTAAGTACGCACACAATGGGCATACATAGCATGTAATGTAATGAAATCATGTACTATAATGTACTAACGAACATAGCAGGTATATGATGTGAAAGCATGGAAAGCATGAAAGTAACAAGTAGGCACATGTGTTTCACCCCAAAACAGTTTGGAAAACAGTAAAAGAGGGGTCTATGTACTCACTTGAGATTGCTCAGAAGTCCTAAGATAACCACCAAGCAATGCTAGAGATCTCGGAATCAAACGGCACCTAATATAGGTAACTATGTAAATGAACCGGACCTAAATCGGAGGATCGGATAGAATGAGGGTTCGTAAACCAAACGAGTATGGAGACTCGTGTAATATGGTTTAACAAAGCCTACATACTAAATGAAACCTAACATAAGTGCTTACGACCCATTACGACCCGTTTAGGTAGCTTATGCTACTTTAACGCGTCGTTCGCGTGAAACGCGTTCGGACCGCCTAACTAGTCCTATGACAAGTAAAATATGCCTTAACATGTTTAATATTGTTGACAAATCAGTTTAGATGTCAAAAGTTATGTTACATATGTTTAAAATGAATTTTGGCATCAAAGGGGTATTTTGGTAATTTACCTAAGGCATATAAACTACCTATCATACAACTAACTAAACGTCGTGACCATAAGGTATAACCTCGAAAGGTTATTCCCTATATACTATGGTCACCTAAGGTATTTGGTCGGATCCTAATGATCGACCAAATGGGTCGGGTTCGAAGGTATAAGCGATTTATTAGATCGCTTACCCTTACAACCCTAGACAAGGTGGTAATCAGTAGGCATAGTCCCAAGGGACTATAACCATCGTGATTACAATCACGTTGCGAAGTTCAAACGAACTTCGCATTGACCATAAACTGGTCAACGCAGAAAGTCAAACAAAGTTTGACTTTCGGACTCGAAAAGCAATAAAAGAACGAAGGAATACTTACGAAGGGTCCCCGAATGCTAATCTCGATTCAAGTAACTCAGGTATGAAACAATGGTTTCAACATAGAGTTTCTCAAATCAAAATTCTAGTGGGTTTTGCAATTGAAGGCATGGGGTATTTATAGGATTTCCCGAACCGTTAGGATCGTTTCTTGGAAAACGTGCTTCAATCTTGGCCATACACTTGCACCCATGGTATTGTAATACCATGTGCACATCAAACCAGCCCATAGTATTGCCCAAAACCATGTGCAAAGGTGGTATAGGCCAGATTCAATGTTTCTGCACAGAAAGTTTCAAAAATGGCAGATTTGGTCCCTGTAGTGTAATAAGGCCTTTTCCGACGCGTTTAAGGCCCGTTAACCACATTTCGAAGCTCTAAAATGAATTTAAAGTAAAGGGAACTTAAAATGTTCTCAAAAATATCTCGGATGTCGGTTCGTTTAGCCGTACGGTTGCGTTGTTCGGCTAATTACGACGGAATGCGCATAAGCGCAAAAAACGATCCAAATGACGTGACGAATGGATTTTTCTTATGCCAAACACTAAAATAAAATATTTTAGTGCTTACATAAATTTTTGGATGTCCGGATGTATTCAGAACGTAAGTTATGCCCGAAAATGCAAACTTATGCACTTTTTGACGCTTTTAGTCCCTGAATGACCCAGAAGTTTATTTTAGCACACCGAACCCCTCAAAGCCTATTTCTAAGATATGTAAGGGATATTTATGGTGTGTTTAACTTATGGTCATATTCCGGAATGTCTGTTCCAGTACGAATCGTCATACTTTCGCAGTTTGCCAAGTTTAGTCCCTGTAAGCGAATTAACTTGTTTTCGGCATACCAAACCTTCCAAAACTTATTTCTAAGTTATGTAAAGGTTATTTAAGGTATGTTAAGCCTATGTCAATATTCCGGAGTGTTTGTTGCATTAAACTGGTTATATTTACGCATTAGTGCGCGTATAACCTTCCAGAAAGCGATTTAGAGCTTGAAATCGAACAAGAGTTGATATGTGCAAAAGATACACATATTTATACAAGTCCAAAGTATGAAACAAAATATCTCATTGATTTGGTATTTGTTTGATGGTCACGGAGGCACAGTTGTCACACGTACCCGTAATCGCATCTGGATCCTGGCGTGCTTCATGAGCTCCGATCGTGAAGACCCTCCCTTGCTTGGTTCTTCCTAGGGAAATCTTTCCTAAAGTGCCCTACTTCACCACATCTGTAGCAACCTGGAACTTTACCATTATCTCTTCCGTCTGGATCCTTCGGCCAACAGGCATCCTTGTTGTGCGCTTCTTTTCCACACCTTCCACACTTAGGCCTCAGACATCGACCTTCATGGTGAAAATTGCATTCCTCGCACCTCGGCTTAGTCCCCAAATAAACCTTACCACCGGCCTTATTGGTGGCTCCATAAGCTTGCATGCCACGAGACGGGTCCACTTCCCTTCTTTTGTTTGCTTTAGAGCTTCCATTACTGGCTTGGGTGCCTATCTTTAGGTTCTAATACTTCCTTTTCTTACTGCCCGAAGACTCCACATGAGTCTCTTTCTTATTTGCCTCAGATCCCGAAAACTTTCCCATACGTAGAGCTTCTTCAGTAAGTGTGATACTCAAATTGATAGCCTCTGTGATGGTTGGAGGCTTTGAGGCAGTAACCATGCTTAGGATTTGAGGTGCAAGCCCCCAAATGAATCGCTCAATCCTCTTGAACTCTGGCTTGACTAAGAAGGAAACAACCCTAGACAAGTCGTGAAATCGTTGGGCGTACTCAGAAATCTTCGGCCCGTCCATTTTCAAATTCCAGAACTCAACCTCAAGCTTCTGGATTTCGGCCCTACAATAGTATTTCTTCCGCATCAATTCCTTGAGCTCGTCCCAGCTCAGTGCATAAGCAGTAGCTTCACCAAGGGTCTGAACCTGAAGGTTCCACCAGGAGAGTGCGCCATCCAAAAACAACCCTGAGATAAAGGTAACACTCCGCTCGGGTGAACAGTTACTCATTCTCATAACGGAGTCAGTCTTTTCTGCCCAACGAACAAATGCAACGGCACTTCCTGTGCCATCAAAATTCAATGGCTTGCAGACCAAGAACTACTTGTAAGTACAGCCTGAAACACGTGTGACACAATTCACGAGTGAGCATTGGCAGTGCACAATTGGAAATATCCAAAAGATTTGTAATGTGTCTTAGGTGACTTAACATTACCAGTTGGAAGGTTATTTCTAGGAGTGCCACCGCTGTGTTCTGAGCGGTTGGCCTCGTGCTGTGCAATTGCCTGTGAGATACGTTTTTGAAGCTTGGCTTCTGTCCTTGGTAACGTATTAGCGTTTGTATCACGGCTGGGCGGCATTTTCTTCTGGCAAAAAGGTATGGGGTAGGTTAGACAACATTCCATAATTGTCTATGAGGTACATATTACCACAAGCAAACTTGTAATCACCCAATATCACATGCATATATAATCAACAATGTATAAGAAAGGAAACAACTACTGAGCTTTCATATATGCTTGATAACTTGATTATTGTTTGTAACGGGGAAAACAAAATGAACTCAAGGTTACATCACCTCGGCCATACAAGTTTCATAATATGAAAGTAGATGTTATTTTCCTTCTACATTGGTTTTCTTAGGTCTTTAGCTTCACAAAGATGGGTATACTTCCCAAGAGATGGGGGTTGCACATATAGGGGTGATAGAGTGTGTAACGTCACTGAATCTTTCCCGCATGTTAGCCATCTTCACTTGCTTAGATATCGGTTCCCAAACGACTCGTATACGGGTAGAAGTGTCAGACACGGAGTAGGCAAAGACAGGTTTCCTACTTTGCAAAGTGCTATAGCAATTGTCTAGGTATTGCTCTACTAGATGAAGGTGTGAACACTTAGAAATTTTTGGATGGATGGTGATCTTTAGCTTGACCCGCAGAGTCCACCAGGATTTCCATGCACTACAAGTCATTATTACGTGGGCCCCCGTAATAATAAGTTGTCTTGCATGGTCACCCCAATTTTCCCTCGTTCAAAGCAGATGATCAACCAAAGAGGGGACACTACTGTCCTTATATCTCTGACATGGAAAGGACCATTGCGGTAGTCCACGCGCTAACATCCGTTATCGTTACGCGCGAATAGGCACGATGATTAAACGTAATAGGAATAAGGAGAATTCCTAGTAGTTGGAGGGGCACCTTTAAGATGAGTACTTCATCTTCCTAGTCTGGACAAGTGCGTCTTCGATCTTGCTTCACAAAAGCCACAGGGACCTCGTCCCACGGATGAGGGTGTTGTCCAAGGTTGCCTCATCCGCCTCGCCGTCACTACCGTAGTCAGGCACATTCACATTCGAGAGGGAAGAACATCCATCTTCCACGGAAATAAGCTAAGGATCTCGTTTGGTAATCACTCCAGCCATGAGCTTCCAATAAACGCGAGGTCGATAGTCTCATTGTGCGAGTTATGAACATTAATAGGATTCGGAGTCGTAGGTATCTCGTTCACGTGAATAATTTTTCCGTACACTTATATGCTTATATATATATACACATTAATGAAAAAATACGTTGCTTAGTATAAACAGGCAAATAAACGCATCATGTCGCATATAACTCTCGTTTGTCCTTTCGGGGTGGGGGGTCATTTTGTCTTTAGAAAGTCTATCTCATGTAGACTCTGCCTTAATTGGCACTTTAATTTGGGGTATGCTCCTCCCTACTAATGTCCTTGCCTTGTCTTTTCTTTGAAAAATGTTTGACTCATGGATCTTGGCGCTTTCGTGAATGCAATGAAAAACCTTTTTGTGAAAATGTTTTCGTGAGAGAGTCCTAGTGATTGTAGTCTAGACTCAAGAAGGAATCCTACTTCACTACAATCGAAGCTCTGATACCAAACTGTCACACCCTGACTTTTGCAGAAGCGTATGATGTGTGACTTGTTTAATACCATTGCATTCAATCATAATAAACAACTATATGATCAAAACGATGTTCATCTATTCATTAAGTTTAAAGTATTACAAACACCATTTATTTAAGTTTCAAACAGCACAACCTTCGACTAAGTTACAGATCAACAAAAGTGGATGACATCTAAACTTGGAATTTACTTCTAGAAAAAACACCCGCGCCCAAGGTCCAACTTGTTACCTGAAATACATGTAATTTTGGAAAACATCAACAAAAGTTGAGCGAGTTCATGCGTTTTGTATGAGTACTGACAAACTTGTAAACTTTTGAGAGACTCATTTGAAAGCAGGTATGAAAAGCATTTATGAACACATCAAATTAATGTTTTACAAGGACATTAAAGCATGTGAAGATATAGGGAGCACTCAAAATGAGTAGGCTTATACCCTCGTCGATTTCCTCGAGTGTGTCGAATTTTCCCCTTCGACGGGGTCAATTTACCTTGACTATGTCAATTTACCTTGACAGTGTCAATTTACCCTTGACCGTTGTCGATTTACCCTTGACCGTTGTCGATTTACCTCGACTTGGACACCGAAGCACTCAAGTGGTCACATAAGGACCATGAGTGGGGCTCGGCCGTACCCGTTAGATCTAACCTTCGTCCATAAATAAGAGTTAATGGCATTTCAATTTCAATTTATGCTCACACGATCTATAATTCATTTCATAGCCAATTCGTACCATTTAAACGTATGCAACATGTATTCCACCCCCGAGAGTTGTAAATTCGAAAACAGTTAAGAGAAAAGGGGTACATGAACTCACGGTTTTGCGTTCTTTAGTCCGACGTAACTCAAGCTGCTATTAGTGTTCACGACTACCTACAATGTACTACAGTCTATTAGACGAGCGGGTCGTGCCTTGACTTAGTATTAATTAGTGTCTTTGAGTTACGTTTCTATGTGTCTTCAATATTATTCCAAGTTATATAATTATTTGTTCAAATAATATATATTTTAACTTAAATTATATTTATTAATTTTTTGGAATAATTGTTAGAACAATATAATTTAACTTGATACCTTCCAAGTATTTATACATGTATATCCTTCCCAAGGATGGGTATATTTGTATTCGTATTCTTATACTTGTATATTTTTGCCATGTATTAGTGTCGTACTCCGGAGTGTATTTATACGTATGAGAATACGTATTTTCTTGTAATTGTTAAGTATTCTTATACTTAATTCTGTATTAATTTTTCTGGAATAATATTTCTAGTAAAAATACATCAATATATATTTCCAAAATATATATTTTGAGGAATATTACTTAGAAAAATTGTTTGAAATTTTTCCCTTGGCAAAAATATTTATAATTTCATACAAGTCTCAAAAATAATATATTTCCAAGTCTAACTTAGAATATATATATATATATAAATCCATTTTCCTTTCAAAAATAATATATTTCAAGTTTGTTTAAGGAAATACATTTTCTCCTAAAAATAATGTATTTCATGTTTGTTTGAGAAAATATATATTCCTTCCGAAAATAATATATCTTCTAATAATTCCACGAAAATGCATATATATTTTTATTTGCCAAAAAATAATCTATTTTCTCTTTGTCAAAGACATGATATATATTGTAATAATTGCAAAAATCATATTTTTGTTCTCTTGGTGCCCAAACTATTATTTACCAAAAAATATACTTATGATTAATATTTCTGGAATATTATGTAAGTGCTATTCCTTTG
>JARYGA010022904.1:0-27803 GCA_030545235.1 Helianthus tuberosus
GATCGTTTTTAAATTGTTCTGATCTCATAAAATTTTCATAAAGCAAGGCTAGACTCAAAATCATTATTATTTCTTTTTTTCTTTGTTTCAAAATTCTCACATTAATTTGTTGTTGTTGTTGTGGTAACGGAAACGATAGACGACTAATTAACATTATGTTTTTGTAATTACTTAGTAGGAGACAAAGACTACATAAACTTGGTTGTTCCGTTATATCAAGCAGCAATAACGGGTGACTGGGAAAGCGCAAAGGTCATTTTGGACGAACACCCAAATATGTTACAGAATCCTATCAGTAGCTCTCGTGAGGGAATCCTACATTTGGCAGTAACAGCAACGGAGACCAAGCTGACCATAAATTTTGTGGCTAATCTAGTAGAATTGATGACGGAGCAGGAGTTGGCAGGGATGGATATGGAGTGCCACACCGCCTTTTGGATAGCATGTTCGTTAGGAAAATTAGAAATGGCTAAGATTATGTTTAAAAAGAATCCCAACCTACTAGAGTTTGGTGATACTAAATATCCTCCAATAAACATTGCTGCTAAGAACGGGAAATACGAAACAGTGAAGTGGTTATACAGTATGCTACGTATAACACCATCTACTCTCGCTAGTGCTTGGATGACTAACCCTGTTCAAAAGCACAAGGCAATGTTATGAACCTAACCACTACGTGATGCATTGTTTATAAACTACAGTTATTTATGAACCTAACCCTATATATATATATATATATAGGACGAAGATCCGTTAGGACGAAGATCCGTTAGGACTACGATACGTTAGGAACCACCCCTTATATGTTGTTTACTATTTTCTGTTTCATATGTCTTAACATCATATCGTTAAGAGATTGTCATATATCATCTATAGATATTGCGCTCCAAATTCTGAATGAGCATTCAGATCAACAACAATCTTGGTTGGTGAATCTAGTTGCTACGGGGAGACGTATAAGGGCCTATTAACTTCATTGGCTAAGAACCCCGATGCGTTTAATATAGAAGAAAAGAATCTGATCACAAGAATCATAGAACGAAGTAAGCATTAATCATGTTTATAGATAGACGTACATCTCTCGTTAATAGCTTTCAAGTTTTGTTACTGTGAAGTATTTGCTTTTTCCTTATTTTGGTAAAATAAAAATTACTTTCAGTTTGTAGAATTTCTGGTATGAAAGTACAACCTGGCACAGAAGATAATAGTGATGCACTGAAAATACGATTATTTGGAAGCATGCTACCGAAACAATGAACTTTGATCAAATTGTGGAAATGCTGATAGAAACTTCTCCTTCGCGGAATAATACACGGCAACCTGGACCGTTATTTGTTGCTGCAGAAAGAGGCAACACCAGGTTTATAGCTGAGTTGCTTCGAACCTATCATCATCTTATGACTAGAACAAATGATGATGGGCTCACTATATTTCATGTAGCTGTTATGCACCGTCAGCGAGGTGTCTACAACCTATTGTACGAGATAGCTGACAGCAGCAAGGACATTATATACGAAATACAGGACAATTCGGACGGTAACACTCTGCTTCATTTAGTTGGGAAGACTTCAAAGCAGATGGCAACTAAGACGTATGGTGCATCTCTGCTAATGCAACGAGAATTATTGTGGTTCCAGATATGTCTTACAATATGTCCCAAAACTCCTTAGTGTTGATTGCTTTATAGATATAGTACTAATTTATATGCTCGTACAAACAAAAATGTAATTCAACAATGCAAGGAGTATTCCCCCAACTAAACAAAGAGCATGAATGATTGAACTAATAAATTGTAACAAGTAGGGTAATTAATTTATTTCCTGTTGTTACATTATTTTAAAGGCGATGTTTCGCAAGGCTTGAACGTTTGACCTTTAAGGAAAACTCCACTAGAAACCTCCCACCCCATTTCCTGTTATTACTTATTAATTCAGATATCATTCACAAAATTTAATAAGCACCCATGTTGAATGAAACTTGTATGTTAGTGTAACAATAAATAGAATAATGAAAATTACAATGAGTTATTGTTGCATATAACTGTTTACATTGTAGGAAGTTTACAAGACGACGCCACCTTATGCTAGGGAAAGAAAGAACAGTGCTGGCCAAACACGGTATGAGTTATTCTCTGAAGAAAACAAAGATCTAGTTTCCAAAGGATTGGATTGGATGAAAGACTGCATGGTCGTAGCCACACTTATTGTCACAGTTGCATTTGTTGTAGCCTTTACTGTTCCCGGTGGCTACAACCAAGATCATGGGCTTCCTGTTTTCACTCATGAGCATGCCTTCTTAGTCTTTGTTATTGCAGATGCCATTTCTTTGTTCACTTCCTCAACTTCACTTTTGGTGTTTTTGACTATCCTGACATCTGGTCATGGTCAACGTGATTTCATGTGTTCATTACCCACAAAGCTTATGATAAGCATACTAACACTTTTCATCTCCGTAGCAGCAATGATGGTGACTTTTAGTGCAAGTTTCTTTGTGCTATACCACAAGGGGTTGAAATGGCTACCAATCCTTATTGCTGTATTTGCTACCGTCCCAGTCATTGCGTTTGCAGCATTGCAGTTTCCTCTTTTGGTGGATATGTTTCGCTCTATGTATGATTCTCACTATCTCTTTAACCCCAAGAAACATATTCCTTACCCCAAAAAACCAAGGGTACACACTAAAAAGTCTACTTAGTGGTGTTTCCCAAACATCATGAAAAGGATATCGTTCAAAACATGTTGAGTACCCATGGCTGGGTTATGTATATGTTTCGTTCTGTAGTGTGCTATGTATGGTTGATCTTTGTTGTCTATAAACTAAATCCACCTTTATTTCATGTATCTACTACTAGTGTATTACAAGTCATTTTTATGATCATGTTATACTTACAAAAAAGATATAGTTGTAAATCAAAATGTTCATAAGACCAGTTTGATATGTTGGATGCTTAGTGATCCAAAGAGCTATGCAACAAACCATGGGGTTTTAATATTGGAATGAGAATTTTCGGAAAAAGAATTTAGAAGGCAGATTAAAATTCCATGTTGATTTGTGGTATGGAACCAAGGCAGCAAAACAATGCAAAGTGAACCCCATTGTGTATATTAAGAAGTCCATTGTGTTTTTCAAGAAGCACATTGTGTTTTTTTTTTTTTTTTTGTCAAATGAACAGCAGTTAGACATTTTATCAGGCCCCAATTATATTTTCTATTGGCTTTCTGTAACTCGTGATGGGTTGCAAAGTAAGAGTTTAAGAATATATACAATGTCGGTTGGTTTATTCTGGTTGTACTCTTTCCCTTTTGATTCCACAACTTTTTCAAACGTCTCCAGATCCCAGTCCTCCATTGTTCCTGAGATACACATGAAGAAACTGATTATACTCCATATTAAAGCACAGAAAGAGAAAACAAGTAAACCAACCATATAAAAAGAATAAAAAAAGGTTAATGCATCACCTTCATCACGCTTATCACTGAAAATGTCAATCTTCTCACCCTTCCTTTATACATTCAACTCATGAGAAAATTTGCATTTTAAACCTTTCGCACACTGACCAGCCTTGAAAAACTCGCATAGTATAGACTTCGGATCCACCCCTGACCATAACCACAACTCATGAAATGATAAACCGTTCTAGCAAACATAACTTGATTCACTAACATGTTCTCAATTGTTATCGTTCAATATAGTAATATAATGCAATATGCTAGAGTTTACAAACTTTCATGTTATATCGTTCAATCATATAGATGGCTTAATTTATATTTCAAACAGTATGACAAATATAGATGACCTGTGTTGATCATAAGTTTTAGGTAGTATTGTAGTGTCGACTGTCGGGTAATGACAAAGATACATATTGATGTATAATGCACATATATACTATATAATAAGATGCGAAGATGTGAAGAATAACCACATATGTTTAAAAACTACTTATCACTTTTACATTCACCAAACCAATACGTTCAATAATAAACTACAGACATAATCTCGCAATCCATATAAGTAAGATTTATTAGAGCTCGGATGGGATCATTGCATGGCCCGCCCATCATGAATAATCAATTTATAAGATGTAAAGACAGAAAAATCAGCACAGAAAATAACACTTTGCCATGTATAACAGGTGAAAATGTTCAACTCAAACATTCTTGACAATCCGACTGGTCCTATGAAGCCAATTCAGTTAAGTCTAACATAGCACTATTCAAATGAAATTAAATTTCAGTCTAAGAGCCAATATAATTTGTTCCTAATAATATTTACAAAGTCAAAAGTAGCTATCAATTTTATCTAAAATATACAAAACCCAAAGCAAGTGTGAGACCGAAACCTAACCCGTATGACAAACCGTAGACCTTTATCTTTAAACATGCAAACAGAGCATCACCAAAAACTTAATGTTTTCTATAATGAGGTATGTAAATCTGATATAAATGTGTACAAGACAAGCCACTCAATGCATAGAGACTGATGAAAGAAATCTATACACAAAATCTCTCTAACAAAGTATGTAAAAAAACTCTATACAAAAGACCATAATTAGAGCTAATAAAAATCTCTCTAACAAAGTATGTAAAAAACTCTATACAAAAGACCATAATTAGAGCTAATAATGCAAAACCTACCAACAGGCACTTTGGGTTGAACAACAGCAATCTTAAACAAATCATTCAACTCCTTCTCTCTAGCTTTCTCTTCTTCTTTCTTTTTCTGTCAATCAAATAAACACACAATCAATATCATAACAATATATAAATTAAATCAATCAATTTACTTAAAAAAAACTAATACCTTTGCGGTGAGTATGTGATATGTTAAAAATAGTTAATAAGACTTGAGGGGCTATTTTGTAATAATGTCATAGTTGTTGTAAGGACTATTTGTAATAGTGTATTAGTGAGGGGCTTTAATGTAACATTGAGAAATACCGATAGTGGTTCTTATAAAAGTTCGGTGGGATCATAACAGATCTCAGCTTTGATTTGGTGTATTCCTCTTCTTCTTTGTTCTATCCTAAATTGAAGCTATCATTGGTATTAGAGCTCTGTTCCGATTGAGCTCCGGTGACCTGCAACTACTTTTGATCGTTCTGCTTCGTTCCAATCTCTGTGAATGGATCATTGTTCGATTGATTCACCTTCGATTTAGTCCTCTTCATTTCTAATTCGTTGAAATCGATTGTTTCCGATTTCAATATTTTGATTCATTGTTAATGGCGAATACACGCCAACAAGAAATGGAGAAAATCGAAAAAAACCCTAAAAGAACATGCACAATTGATCCAAAATTCACAATCGATTCAAGAAGATAATAAATCTGCAATAGCTCAATTGAATCTTCAATTGCAGTCAATGTTTGAAAATCTGAAGAATCAAATAGAAGAATTTCAAAATATGGCCAATTCGGGGGGGGGGGGGGGAAATGTTGTTCAAGAACCTCGATTAGCAAGATTGGGGCATCCGGATTTTCCGAAGTTTAATGGTGAAGATGTTGATGGTTGGATATACAAGTGTAATCTTTTTTTTTCCAGTAGACAAGACTCCAGAACAAATGAAGGTGCAGTATGCAATAGTCAATCTTGAAGGTCTTGCTTTGAAATGGCATAGGGGTTTGTTACAAGTCAAAATCTTCCAATAGAATTGATTCGTGGCCTGATTACGTCAGATCTATCACAGCAAGATTCTCTAAACATTTATGGGAAGATGCAATGGAAGAAATAAAAAATTTACATCAAACGGGTACCTTAAACGATTACTGTAACGCTTTTGATAATTTGATGACAAAAGTGGTCTTATATGAAGAGGATGCAGCAAGTCTGCTTGTTGGTGGGTTAAAACTAGAGATAAGATGTTTAGTGAATGTTTTCAAATCAAGAACCTTGATGGAAGCATATGCCATGGCTAGATAACAGGACAATGTTCATACAACTTTATTTGGGGGAAAAGAATTCAAGAAAGTGCATGCCAGTAGTAGTTCCAGTTCTGGATCTTTCTCAAGTTTTAACTCTGGTAATAGAAACAATTTTCAACCAAGAAAGATTGTTGAAAACTTTTCCAAAAATGTGATGTGTATCTAGTATCTCTATCAGATACAATAGATACTGGCACTCCATGTAAGGACACTATATTGTCCACATATAGTTTATCCAATTTATCGGAACTAAAAGTTTCCTAAATTGGCAGAAAATGGGCTGACTTAGTCAGTCTATCGACAATCACCCAAATCGTGCCATTGCCACGTTTGCTTTTTGGTAACTTGGTAATCAAATCCATAGTTAACATTTCTCATTTCCATGTGGGAATTTTAAGCTGTTGTAGCAATCCTGATGGTTTCTGATGTTTGGCTTTAACTTATGAACACGTCAGACAGTTAGCTACATAAGTGGCTATGGATTTCTTCATACCCATCCACCAATAATTCTTTTTCAAATCCTGGTACATTTTGTCTCCTCCAATATGTACTGAATATTTGGTATTATGTGCTTCCTAGAGGATCAGATCTCTGAGTCCTTGTTGGACCCTATTAGGTTTATGGATAAGTGGATCAAGTGGTTTAGTAGGAATGTGGGTTAATGGTTGTATTTGGGCTCTTTGGGTAGTTATGGGCCTAGGGTTTAGGGAGCATCCTCCCTAATATCCTTCTATAAATAGCATGTCATGTCATAGGTTCATGGTGGTGATTTTGGATAGATCTTGTATTAGACAATCAACCATTGTATGCAAGATTGGAAAGTTTATTAATACAAAATCATCTTTCTTTCATCTCTTGTTTCTTTGCAACTTGTTTGTGTGATTACGCCACCTTACAAGTTGTGCGATATCACTATGATCTCGGTTTCGGGACTTACAGTCCTCCAAAGATAGCAACCCATATACGATTATTCAATCTTAGGATTCCATCATTTCCAGGTGTTAACTGATCAACAGTCCCACCTCATTCTTCATTAGAAGCATTGGCTTATAATAAGGCTTGCTTCTGAGCATCTAATAGCTTCTCATTCAAGCTAGTTCGTAACTCAATACTTTTGGCGTTAATGCTAATTGGTTTAACCCTTTCCTTGTGACTCAAGTCGTCAACAACGACATTTGCCTTACCGAGATGGTAACAAATCTCACATTAGTAATCATTCAAAGTTTCCATCCAACGACGTTGTCGTATGTTTAAATCTTTCTGATTAAACAGATGCCGGAGACTTTTATGATCTGTGTATATAATACACTTTGTGCCATATAGATAATGTCTCCACAACTTTAGTGTGAATACAATGGCACCCAATTCCAGTTCATGGGTGGTGTAATTCTTTTCGTGCACCTTAAGTTGTCGTGATGCATAGGCAATCACTTTGCCCTTTGCATGAGTACACAACCCATTCCTGTGTGCGAAGCATCACAGTATACGACAAAGTCTTCAATCCCTTCAGGTAGGGTTAAGATAGGAGCATTGCTCAATTTCTGTTTTACAATCTCAAAGGATTCTTTCTGTTTAGGACCCCAGTCAAACTTGGCATTCTTGCGGGTTAGAGTAGTCTGAGGAGTGGCTATTTGAAAGAAGTTCTCAATGAATCTTCTATAATAACCAGCCAATCCTAATAAAGTACGAATTTCAGATGGAGTCTTGGGTGCTTCCCAGTTCATTATAGCTTCAATCTTAGAAGGATCCACCTGGATACCATGTTCTCTAATCACATGTCCTAGAAATTGGACCTCTCTAAGCCAGAATTCGCACTTAGAGATTTTTGCATAGAGCTTCTCTTGCTTTAACAAATCAAGAATACATCTAAGATGTTTCTCATGATCATCCTTATTACGAGAATAGATAAGTATGTCGTATATAAAGACAATGACAAACTTATCTAATATGGTTTGAAGACTCTATTCATGAGATCTATGAAGCCGCTGGAGCATTCGTGGGCCCAAAAGGCATCGCAAGAAATTAATAGTGGCCATATCTGGTTCTGAAAGCAGTCTTTGGAACATCTTCACTTATCACTTTCAGCTAATGATAACAAGATCTCAAATTAATCTTCTAGAAATAACTAGCTCTTTGCAATTGATCAAACAGATCATCAATTCTTGGCAAAAGGATAACGATTCTTGATTGTCATCTTGTTCAGCTCGTGGTAATCAATGCACATTCGCATTAAACCGTCTTTCTTTTTAACGAACAGAATGGGAGCTCCCCATGGCGAGGAACTTGGTTGAATGAAGCCTTTCTCCAATAGCTCATCCAATTGTGCCTTCAGCTCCTTCATTTCAGTCGGTGCTAATCGGTATGGAGTTCTAGCTACAGGAGCACACTCAGGCAAGATGTCGATTCTAAACTCGACTTGCCTTTCCGAGGGTAGACCGGGTAAATCTTCTAGGAAGATATCAGGATATTCCAAAATAACTGGAATGTCTTCAATCTTTGGCTTCGGTTTATAAATAGTTACCTATGCCATGTAGATGACACATCCTCTCTTCAAAAACTTGAATGTTTTAAGCAAAGACACTTTCTCGGGCAATCCATAGTGTTAATCTCCACGAATGGTAAGTATCTCACTGGATGGGGATTTAATTTCGATAAGTTTCTTATCGCAGGCAATACGGGTTTGGTTATGAGCTAAATAATCCATGCCTAAAACTATATCGAATCTCACAAGGTTCATAGGCAACAGATTAACAGGGATAGAATGATTCTTAATGGATATAACGCATCCATAAAAAATCGTGGATGTTATTTCTATACTACCATCAGTCAATTCAACTTCATATGTAATATCTAATGTTCTTAGGGGTAAGTTTAGAAGCTTACTAAACTTATGGTCAACAAAGCACTTATCAGCTCTAGAATCAATAGAACTCCAGCAAAAATATCATTTATGAGGAACGTACCCGTAATGGCATTCGCATCTTTAACCGCTTCTCTTGCAGTTAATTGAAAAGCTCTAGCATTAGACTTCTTTGCCTCCCCAGGCTTAGTATTACCCTCAGCAGCATCCTTAGGGTAGTTGGTCTTTATGTGGTCCTTTTCACCACATCCAAAGCAAGCAACGTTCTTCAAGTCCTTGCAGTCAAGGGACTTGTGACCAGTCTTCTTGTAGATACCACACTACTTTGACTACTGGTATGTCTGACATTGTTCCCAGTGTCATTTCCCACAAGTTTTGCACACGGATCTATCATCAGACCTCTGTTGGTTCTTATTGAACCCAAATTTTCCTTTATTGGAATCTTGGAAGCGGTTATCATCACGCTTCCTTTTCCCGTGAGTCTATGTCTTGACTGACTTTAACCTCACTTCATCCTGAGTCAGTGAAAGTGACAGATCCACTGCGGATCTAAAAGTAGCGGGTTTAAAGGCTTTAACCATGTCCTTGATTTCTGGTGCCAAGCCACCAATAAAACGCGCAATGCATTTGGATTCCGGGGTAATCAAATACGGAACCAATCTAGACAATAAGTTGTAGTCGGACACATATTTCTGATGGAGGCTAATTTCTATTTCTCTTTTTGAAATGTCTTTGTTAGCTTTATTGGGTGGGTTGATTCATAATACAAAGTGATTTATAAATAAAAAGGGTAAGAAGTAATTAGAGAGTGATAAGTGTCCAATGAAAAATCAAGTGGAGTGATAGTTTCGTCCAAGAGAAAAAAAAACTCAATATGCACATGTTCCTCACATGCTAGGAAACATGCACAAGCAAGTTACATGTTATTTCCCCCAAAATTTTTAAACGTCCGTAAAGTTTTTGTACGTCATTTTTTTATTTTTAAATTATACCATAAAATCGAGCGTCTTTTTTCTTTAATATGAGTAACGTATTGTTATACTTTTCAAAAAAAAATATGAAAACCCAGTTGCATATTACACAATTGACATAACGTAAAATACAATGAGTATTAAACTAAAAACACAATGAAAAATAGACCAAAACACAATCGATGTCAACATATAAAAGACACAATGGACAACGGACTAAAACCCAATGGACATAACGTATTACACAATAAGTATCAAACTAAAAACGAGATAGAAAGTAGACTAAAAACCACAATTGAGGACAACTGATAAAAGACACAATTGATGACTAGCAAATAAAAGACACAATAGACATCAGACTAAAACACAATGGACAAAAGACTAAAAACACAATGAAAACAAACTAAAACACAATGAACAAAAAAACACAATGAACAATGATCGGAGTGTCGCGCTCCGGTCAAAGATAATATTTATATACCCAAATTACCCTTAACAAATAGCTAGTGGTAGTAAGGGATCGAACCACGAAGAGTATGTGATTTGCGAATGGACTTGATTGAATTTAAACGAGTGTCACAACTTATGAAGCTTGCTAGATTATTTTTGTGGTTTTGTTTGATTGAAAAGTTAGCGAAATAACTAATGAAATTGATTAAATTAATTAACGACTAAAGATTAATGATTTCAAGAAAACTTAATTTATAGTTTAAAGCAAAAGGTGTAAACAAGGTTCACACCCGGTTCGGAAATTGAAGTTCTAAGGTTTCTACACCTTTTAGGTTTGATTCAATTGCAAAAGTGATTAACAGAATTAGTGTCACGTGATTTAGGTGCCAAGAGTTATCAACGTCGTAAACAACGGACCGCAATGCACTTTGTTATCAAGAACATGTAATTCCTAACTTAGATAAGGCATAAGTGCACAAATTCATTTCGTAAAGTCATAACTTTATCATCGTTCGACAATTCACAAATTCAATTCAAATGCACGACAATTATCTAAGAATTCAAAACCAAAATACAACGTGTCACAATCAAGGTTCAACAATGTTCAACCCTAGAAAATTACAATAACCTACACAGGGGTGAAACCTCCGAGAATTTAGCCATTCATGGTAGGACAAATGCGCTCAACGGATGATGAAGACTTGATTTGGATCACCTTGAAACTTGTGGAATGGTGAATGATGAAGGTTAGGTGTTGGGATAAAGGATGATGATGATTGGTTTGAATGATGGATGAATTAGGGTTTGGAATGATGATGATGAAAAATCGAATGGTGAATCGAATGATTCGGGTGATGAATGGTGATAGTGGATCGATTGGTGATGTTAGGGATTCAAGATGGTGATGAAAAGTGGCTCCAAGAACAAGTTCAAACTCAAAATTATGTGTAACCCCCGTTCTTGGTAAAAGATTGGTGTTTAAACTCGTTCCACCAACCAAAATTCACAAAATTCGCGATGTCAAAACCACAAGCCGTCACCGACGGCATGCAAGCCCGTCGCCGACAGTGCCTAAATCCCCAAAATTCTCGCGACGCCTTGAATTCCTGTATACGCATGTATGTGGCCGACGGGGTGTTTTTAAGGGGCATCGTCGACGACCCACAAGGGCGTCGCCGACGGTGCTTCTAAGTCCTCATCTCCGTTTTTCGCGTATCTTCGTCTCGGTTGACCCGTAAAGTGTCCCGGTGGTCCGTTTTTCGTCCCGATGGCTCGTAAAGCTCCCAAAAAGCACCATAAACTCCGTTAAACCTGCAAAACACATATCTAATCAAAAGTAGGCTTTTCAAGATTAAAAGTTAAGTAAAAACTTAAACATAAACTAACACCGGTTTTCGACCACGTATTACATCCCCACACTTGTCTTTTGCTTGCCCTCAAGCAAATCTGTTTTTCACTTTCACGTGGGTCGAACAAGAAATACACTCCCCATTTCCGAGACGAAGGTTAACGTCAATTGTCATGCCCAAGTTCAAACTTTTTACAATTTTCAACATATTTAATGGTAAAGTGAATAATCACATATAAAATAGTTATCCAAGATTAACCCGCCCTTGAAACCAATAAATCATGCACATCCCTCACAATGTTCTCTTCACTCGGTTTAAAATTGGCTAATAGTTGATGCATTAGCGCTTTTGAATTAATAACTCAAACCGATTAGAACACGTACCCGCATAAGCTTACAACTCAATCATTCTCCACCACTGATCACAAATACTAAGCACAAGTCAAAAGTTCTTTGTAAATGTTGTTACGGGGCTAGGCTAAGGGTAGGAAATAGGATATTTAAAGTGGCTAAGGTGATGAAAATTCAATTTTTATTGCAAAACAACTATTCTAAACACGAAACATCAAACTAAAAGGCAACAATCTTCGCCTTTTATTCCACAAACTAGAACACATATTTTTGTTCTTTTCTCAACGATTTTCTATTCTTTTCGCAACATTTTCTGATTTTATATATATATGCAAACAAACAATTCACAACTATACAAGCTTAACTCCTATAATCGAATTTCCATCACACGGGTTTAAAAGAAAAGGCTTAAGGTTATGGGCTAAATGGGTTGTCAAACGAAAGGATTAGGCTCAAAGTTGGTTACTAAGGGATGAATTTTGGGTAAAGATGGATAAATGGTGTAAAAGGAAAAGGTTTACCTAATGCCTTAATTATTCTTGTGCTTGTATTCGGTCTATGGTCTCAAATGTATCAAAAGAGGCAAGTTCTACAATACGTGACTAATGGTCCACTCAAACAAAGAAACATAAACATGTAGTTCTATGATGTAAAAGTGGCTCAAAACCTCACATATAACGGGTATGATATGTGAAATGCATGATATGTTAGTTTCTTAGGCGAATTATTCCCAAAGAACCATCCGCTAAATACCCGTCCTTTCTATTAATTCAAACTTGACCATGACAAAAGACCAAATGGGTTGTGTTTTCCCTCGTTCACTTAGTTACTTGTGCTTTTAAGATCGCTTTCGATCCAAGACATTTTTGAAAAATTTCTGAAATTTTCCCCCATCCCCACACTTGAGGTAAAAATTGTCCTCAATGTGTAGTATTTAAATAAACAGGTCAAAAATCGAAAAACTTTTACTACTCCCCCATCCCCACACTTGAGATAAACATTGCCCTCAATGTGTAAGAACTAGAGTTTTTAAATCGCACAAGGATGTGACATGGCTAATTTCCCAAAAATTTCACCCCGAAAACTAAAATACAATTAAAATCCACTTATTACTAACTAAGAATCAAGGTAAAAGGAAACATATGCACCTGATTTTATTGCTAGATGCTCATGTATTTTTCTTCTCTTCACGAAAGTGGTCGTCCCTCGAACATAATGTACCTACAAATCTTAACCCTTGTGTAGAAGCATGCTTCTCACAACCACTAAAATTTGTTAGTTACCTAGTTCTACCACTTTTATGAAAGTATTACCAAGTCATACATTAGTTTACCTTGATTTATGTGGAAAATTAATTTACAACAACAACAATCCTAACTCACGTTCGTAGGAATCACGGTTGCATTTAACATATGCAACAAGCCCTTTTAAACCCCCCAATAGCTTGGGAGGACGAGTAGGTCTCGTGAGGGTTATATAGGGAACACACCCACAACGTTCATTTAACTAGGAAAATGAAATACCAAAGAAATAAAAATAAGCTAAAAATAAATATACAACAACAAAACACATACCTCACCGTCACCGTTGGTATCGCTCGTTTCGTGTCGACTGGTGGGTTTAGATGGTACGGGTATCCGGTAAGAGCCTCGAACATCTCCCGGTAATTGTCAAGGGGACCCGGCTCTCCTTCCGCTGGCGGCTGAAACTGGGGCGGGATGAAACTAGACCCCACTACCTCGGGCCAATGAGGTGATGGATCAGAGGGGCGTCGGGGAATGGGGAGGTTGGAGTAGTCGGTCCACCCCGAATGTTCTGCGTAGGGGAGGCCGACTTCCCAATCTCTCCGGTGCTGTTCCTGATCATGGAGGACCTTGGCATTATTAATAGCCAATTCATTGGAGATGTATATAGCACTCCATCGGCGACCTTCCAATACATTCTGCTCAATTCGGAGTCTCTCCTCATTTTCCTCCCATGCCCATCTTCGGGCAACCTCTTGCTGCCGCTGTTGTTCCATCTACTACATTTGTGATCTTTGTAGAGCTTGGAACAACTGCTGCTCCTCCATAAATTTTTCCACCCTGGCCCGGTGGGCCGCCTCGGCATCCCATTGAGCCTACAACTGGGCTTGGTGTTCCTGCTCCCAGATTTTCCTTCTCGCCTCATACTCTCTACCTTCCCCCATAACCACGGAGATATTATCAAACACCTCTTGCTGCCCACGGTTGAAATTCCGATACAAAGGTACCCGTCTAAAATTCATAAAACTTCCCACCTCCACATTTAATTCTTGATGTGGCCGCATGTACCTTTGCTTGGTCCTCGTGGACCGGCGGGTTCATCTTCGTCCTCTTCATCCGCCATCTCAACATCTTCTGCGGCCCCTTGAGGTGCATTTGGGTCAATGAATTCATACTTGTGACCCAATTCGTCGGTTACCGAATACTTGCTACTAAACAGTTGCACTTGGATTTTCCAATTTCTTTTCATTGTAGCCAAATTAAACTCCTCCACGAGTTTAGACACCCAAAGTGACTCGGGAGGTAAACAGTTTTGTTGGAGGATCATTGCACTGATTAAGCGTGCATATGGAATCATCATCCTATGGCATGACTCCCGAGTAATCCATGTGTTCATCAAAATGATGTGCCTCCAAGACAACGTTGGTTTCCCATACACCAAGGCATGAATAACTCTGCTATCTCCAAACCGAACCATAATATTTTCTAGGGAAATATCTTGAAGAATTTTCCCTTCAACCGTCAAATGGCACTTTGCAGCCACTCTCCCGTCATTGTATGGCAATACCAACTCAATCATACCCTCCAGATCATGGTCATTTTCTTTATTATCGAAAAAACGTTCCATCGTTGGGTAATCGTACGCTTGCACCCCAAGGGAATCGAATCACGCGATGCAATTTATTGTCTCGAACGACATTGTTATTTCCCCCCTGCTTGTAGTACCAACTACTCTCCACTGTTCTGGGGGACCATCTTTCTTTCGGAACCTCAAAGATGCAAGCCACTCGCACACCTCCAACAAGTAAATCGGGGAGGTGTTATCTTCACACCAATCTAAAACTCTTTCCCAACCGAGGCGTTTGAACATTTTCGTGATGCCAATTGCTCTCAACTCCTCAACATTAACTACCATCTCTGCCACAACCCTATCCGGCACCGAAGTTGACACACCCGTAACCATTTTCCATTTCCACAACTTAATTTCCAGCTTCTTGTCACTGAATGTCGAGAGTGCTTTGTTCTTGTCTTCATTCCAAACATTAGCGCTTCGACTATCCCGAAATTTTTCCCATGCCCAATCCTGTCGAGACAGCCTCGCATCACCCTCTTCCAATAAGCTTAGTTGATCCCACTTTTTAGGTAGCAATTCGGAGGAGGACCCAACCCCGGATGACGATCCTTGACCCGTGGTCATAGCCTTCTTTCTACCTCCAGCCATAACTACAATTACAAAGCAAAGGAACAATCAATATAAACCCAATCTTCATAAAAATCTCAAACCTTGAACATGATATATGACGTTGAATTTCCCTTAACAACTAGATGTAAAATCGCCTTTTTAAAATTCCAAAGTCGCAAATTTTATCATCTAACAATTAATCTTTCATGTTTACTTACAATTCATATGATTTCAACAAAGTTCAACATCATATTCATGTTCAATTATGCAAATAACAAGTGTAATTACTTCACTATGGTTATTGCATGCTCAATCTAAACTAAATCAAGAATTTACATACAATTTTCAACTATAACATCCTACATTATGATAGACAACCTACTCTTCAAACAAAAGTTCAAAAATTTCGGAAGATTTCAACATACCATAGGATAATAAGGCTAAAAATCAAGTAAAGTTCATACCTTTATGTAGTAGAATGTCAAGAACTAGTTAAAAGATGCAAATCAAAGCCTTGAAGAACACTCTCTCTAAAAACCCGAAATTTGAAATTCAGAAATCTTGCAAACGAGCAAGAATTGGTGAAAACCGTTTTAGGGGTTTTGTTGCTCTTGAAAATCTAAACACATTGGACTCAAGAATCGCTTAAATTGGTTGAGAATTGAAGAAGTTATGAGAATAAGAAGATTAGGGTTCTTGAAGGTTTAATGGGGAAGATGAAGATGGAAGGGTGAGGTCTAGAGAGAGAGAGTAGAGATTTTTGTGGTGAATGGATGAGATGGGATGATTGTGGGTCGAATATGTGGTTACAATTGAGTTTGGATTGAGTATGGTGAGGTTTTAAATGGGTTTGGTTCGAACAAGACACAAAAGAACGAACTAGCGTCGGCTGCCTTTTGGAGACGCGTAGCCGACGCTCTTACCCCCCCCCCCCCCGGTCGCCGACGGGCTCTGGAAATGGTTTGAGTGGCCGATGCCTTAATCTCCAGGATACGAGCTTTTTGTTCCGACGCAGCTTTTTGAGACCCCGTCCCCGACGCCTTTACCCTCCGTCACCGACGGGTTCAATTTTTCATCTTTTTTAATTTTTCAAAAATTTTATGTTTTTTTTTTCTTTTTTTTGAAAATATGATGAATTTTATATACTTTTGATAAAAGAACTTTATACAAATTAAAATCCTAAAAATTATTAAAAATATTTTTGTGATTTTTTATAAGTTAAAATTCAAAAGTAACAAACCTTCTAACGGTCCTACCACCCCCCCCCCCCCCCGAAAAGTCGTGTATTGTCCCTAATACACAAAAACAAGTCTAGAAACATACCTTACATCTTCCTGACCCGTTCGTGACATCCAGACTTCACACTATCAAAGGGGGTTAGTACGAAAGGAAAACGATTAAAACCCAAAACACTCAAACAATCAAATAGAGTATACAAAACTCTACAAAACTTATTACCGGTCATTTCAGTTGACCTCATAAGTTGGCACACTTAGCACGAAGTTTACCAACTCCACATTCTCATCCTTTTTATCTCCGTTACCATCAAGGAATGGTTTAAGGCGGTGCCCATTAACCGTTTGCTTCGACCCATCCTTCGGGTCCTCGATTGTAACATCTCCAAGCTTCCCGACCCGTGTAATTACATACAGGCCCATCCACTTACTCTTAAGCTTTCCGGGAGAGTATTTAAGCCGTGAATTGTAGAGCCACACCTTTTGACCCACTTCGAACTCCTTCGGCTTCAACTTCGCATCATGCGCTCTCTCCATACCATCCTTGTACTTCGAAGCACACTCATATGCTTCTTCCCGAAGCTCTTCCAACTCGCAAAGTTTTAACTTTCGCTCTTTACTTGCATCATTGTATATCATATTAACCTCTTTTATAGCCCACCATGCACGATGTACAAGTTCAACTGGTAAGTGACAGTTTCACCCATAAACTAAGCGATATGGTGTAGTTCCAATAGGTGTTTTATGAGCCGTTCGATAAGCCCACAAAGCATCATTTAACTTCGTCGACCAATCCTTTCGGTCCAGTCAAACAGTCTTTTGAAAAATTTCCTTTTTTTGCCTATTGGAGACTTTCTCTTGACCACTTGTTTGTGGGTGATAGGGAGTAGCAATTCGATGATCAACACCATACCGTTTCAAGAGTTTGCCAAAATTAAAATTCTTGAAGTGAGATCCCCCATCACTAATGATCACTCGGGGAATCCCAAATCTAGAAATTATATTTGTTTGTACAAAGTTGCAAACTACAGTATGGTCATTCGTCTTGGTGGCAATCGCTTCGACCCACTTGGATACATAGTCAACCGCCACCAAGATGTATAAGTTGCCATGCGAATTAGGGAACGGACCCATGAAATTGGTCCCCCAAACATCAAAAATATCTACAATGAGGATCGGTTGCATGGGCATCTCATCCCGCTTAGAAATACCCCCTAACTTTTGACACTCGACATAGTTTTTAGCGAAATTAAATGTGTTCTTGAAAATAGTCGGCCAATAAAGACCGCTATTGAGCACTTTGTGTCCGGTTTTGTGACCACTGAAATGGCCCCCACAAGCATATGAATGCAAGTGCATCAAGACACTAGGAATCTCGTCATCTGGTATGCATCTTCTAACAACTTGATCCAACATATCTTGAATAAGTCCGGTTCTTCCAATGTGTAGTACTTGATTTGAGAAAGGAAGTGCAACCTCTTCCTTCTATCCCAATGAGCCGGCAAATCACATGTGACCAAATAGTTAACAATATTAGCATACCAGGGTCATGTTAAAACTTTCAAAATTTGCTCATCTGGGAAGTTCTCATTAATCTCCACACGAGAAGAATCCTCCTCCACTATCAGTTGAGACAAGTGGTCCGCAACCACATTCTCACTTCCTTTCTTGTCTCGAATCTCCAAATCAAAATCTTGTAGTAAGAGAACCCTTCGGAGTAGTCTCGGCTTTGCATCCTTCTTTTTCATGAGATACCTAACTGCAGAATGGTCAGCATACACAATGACCTTAGTACCCCATATATAAGCATGATATTTATCCAACGCATATACCACCACAAGTAGCTTTTTCCCGGTAGTTGTATAGTTTAATTGAGCATCTGAGAGAGTCTTACTTGCGTAGTATATGGCAACCGGTTTCTTATCTACCCGTTGACCCAACACGGCCCCCACAGCATAATCACTTGCGTCACACATAATTTCAAATGGTAAAGACCAATTCGGTGATTGCAAGATTGGGGACTCTACCAACTTTTGTTTAAAAATGTTAAAGGCATTCTTACACTTTTCATCAAAAACAAACGGTATGTCTTTTAACAAAAGGTTACACATTGGTTTCAAAATATCACTAAACCCCTTAATAAACCTTCTATAAAAACCCGCATGTCCCAAGAACGACCTAATGCCTTTAACACTCGTGGGATAGGGTAGTGTAGAAATTACTTTAAAATTTTCATGATCGACCTCTATCCCATGACTCGACACCACATGTCCGAACACTATTCCCTCTTGAACCATAAAATGGCTCTCTTCCCAACTCAAGACCTGTAAGTCCTGTAAACCGGATCTTTCAAGAAATCAAAGAACACCAAGTTTGTGCGGAATCCAAACTTGAAGTGATTCAAGAATAAACACGAGAAACTGAAAATACGAAGAACACAATACCAATCACTTTCAAACTTGCACACGTTCTATTACTTGAATAAGCAAAACGTCTAGTACAAGTTGACACACCACCAATCACCTCTCTCTGACTCTCTGTAGGAAATTCTGAAACTATGAGGCTCTAAGAGGTTCAAAAACTAAAAACAAGTTAGAAACTTGTTTATATACATAGGCAAGTCCACTTCCCACATGGGCTCCCCTTGGGCCTGCTTGTCCCACATGGCCTAAAGCTTGGCCCAAGTGACCTATAAAGGTCTACAACCTAATATAAACTAACCCGGTAAGGCCCTGTTCGTAACCATAGCCCGTTGTATTAATTTGATGCGTCAGTCTCACACTTCAGGGCCTAACAATCTCCCCCTAGAGTGATGCCATCAAATTGTCTTCATAACATGAAATCAGCAACGTCTTCAACGAAGTCTATGCTTGTCTCTATGCTGCAGATGTTGTGGAAGTTCTTGACTTCTACACTCTCAGCACTGGGTCTCTTTCTTCAGCTCTTGTGGTTAGATTCATATCAGGATCACGATCAGCTTTTGCTTGAAAATCTTGTCCAAAAGAATGTGAGAGGAGGATTCTCAGCAACTCTTCTCTTCTTCAATCTTTCTCTTTCAAGCAGGTTCGCGGTACTTCTTCAAATGTACTTTCACTGTCAGAAGGCGTTTCGTATCCGGTTCTTCTGACTCAGGTACATCTTGTTGTTGTGCTTCTTTAACAACTAACAACATCTCAATCTTCATCAACCACTATTTCTTCATTAAAATTAATTTCTGCACATGCTCACAAACTCATAAGCAAACAATTCTTATGCAACAGGGAGAGTACCATATGAACACTAGGTACATCAAATTTCACAATTTAAATTCTTTCAACTTTTAATGATCAGTCAAATCTTCAAGAACGGTTATATTTTTAATTTTAAGAAAACAAATAAACACTCTATTTTTGGGTTTTTGGTTTTATAGAAAAGCAAGACACTATTTTTGTATTTTTGCATTTTTCTATTTTTTTAATTTTTAAAGAACTAAAAAAAAATAAAACTCAAAATATAAACAACTACCATAATATACAATTACAATTGCAATGGGATTAAAATTCGTTCTCAGGTAGACTAAGGAACACTTTTCAGCATGAGCCTAATCAAACTGGTCTAGGCGATTCCCAATATGTTTCTCCACTTAAACTTTAACGCTCAAGTTTCAATTTTCAACTTTGTGATATGCTTAAGGTAAAATTATACTATTATACCCGCGTGTCCCATTCCAAGGCATACCCCCGCGATCAAGGTAAGCACAATAATTCATCATAACAGGTGTGTATACTGTTGTCACACTTTTTTGTTTACAACGTCAGACCATTGGTGATAGGTCAGTACTTTCGTACAGCAGAGAGACCAATGATTGTGTCCAACGAGGGCGAGGCAAATACCATTTTGGTACGAATTTGGCTCTTTGAGCATTGGGAATTTTCTCATTTTGAGATTTGATTCCTTAGAGTTTTTGTCCTCTTGGGATCTTTTAAGATATCCTGACTGTGTCTATGTTTGCATATAATCTGGATACAACAGAAGGACAGCCAAGATATCCCGGGATGATTCAACAATATAAAGACCAGAAACCTCAGATGTTAGCTATCAATCAACGCAAGATTTAAGACCATAAAATCATACTCCGTTGGTATGTTACCCACATGGTACATAGTTCTTTATTTTTATATTACTTAGTATCTTTTATCATTTTTAGCGTCAAGCCTATCGATATATCACAGTAGATCGTAGTCTTTTCAGCTATGGCACCTTACATGTGTTAGACAAACCCTTTAACACAAACATTTATTTCATTCCCATATCATCCAATTTTTCTTTTTGGCTTTTTCATTTTTCAGATGTTTTTTGTATTTTTCTTATTTTCTCCCCCTAAAACAATGCATATATATACAACAAACTCTTTTTGTATTTTTCTTTTCTGAGTTTTCTCCCCCTAAACTCTATATCTATCTATCTATCTATACGTCCCCCCCCCCCCCAAAAAAAAATTTTGTGCATAAATTTTTTGTGCAAATTTACCAGTTACCAGAGAAAGGACACTTTATGTAAAAAGTAATGAGCTAAGAAGGAAAAAAAAATTTTGCTTAACCGTTCCGTCATCAGATTGAAGACTAATCAAATTCAAATCAAAGTACTGAATTTAAACGGTAACTTTTTCCTTATCTTATCTTACTTTTCTAGTCTCCTCCAAAGGAAACATATCATCTATAAAAAAAATTTGAACTTTTTGCAACAGTGAAAGGTTACCCGTTTTTATCTCTGGAACAACCGCTATCAACATTCCAGAGATTGTCAACAGCTCCTCCTTAGTTGTTCCTGAAAAGTAAGGAGATTAGTAAGACATGGGTACCCAGGCCATCGTGGTCCTGGGATTTCCTGAAGCATCAAAATAAGACACTTCCTTTAAACACAAGTCCCCTTTTGTCTCAAGAATTGGAGATGTAGCTGCTTTTTGTTTTGCTCTACAACTTTGTTTAGGCTTTTCTAATTTCTTAGATGCCTTTGGCAAAACAGTTGGCTCATCAACCTTGTTACTTTTCAAAACTTGTGTAGGTTTCAAAGCTTGTGCTAGACGTTTTGCTTATTCAAGTAATAGAACGTGTGCAAGTTTGAAAGTGAAAAAAAAAGAGGGACATATAGATAGATATAGAGTTTAAGGGGAGAAAACTCAGAAAAGAAAAATACAAAAAGAGTTTGTTGTGTGTGTGTATATATATATATATATATATGCATTGTTTTAGTGGGAGAAAATGAGAAAAATACAAAAACATTTGAAAAATGAAAAAGCCAAAAAGAAAAATTGCATGATATGGGAAGTGAAATAAATGTTTGTGTTGAAGGGTTTGTCTAACACATGTAAGGTGCCATAACTAAAAAGACTAGGATCTGCTGCGATATGTCGATATGTGGTGGTTGTGACACTCCTGAAAAGGTGGAGACCCTTGTTGACTCGAGACCTTGTAGGGATAACTTAAATCTCAGAGAGATAATGGTGATTGAGGTTGCCTCTTTCCAAAGAAAAACCACTCGAAGTCAACTAATATTAACAAATCAGTTTCAATTTACCTAAAATATAGGATTTTTTAAATCTTTCCAAATATGAAGATATTTCAAAATACGATTTTTTCTTTTAAAATTAACTTTATCCTTTAAACACTTTAAACATAAAATCAAACAAGCAGAATAGGATGTTTTTCAATAAAAAACCAATGAATATCAAGAAGAACGTGAAGAACACCAACCAAAAAATTACGAAAATCTTGAATCTTTGATATCACACCGAGCCTAGAAACAGGTTCTAATGGCTCTGATACCACTTGTAAGTCTCGTAAACCGGATCTTTCAAGATATCAAACAACACCAAGTTTGTACGGCATCCAAACTTGATGTGATTCAAGAATAAACACGAGAAACTGAAAATACGAAGAACACAATACCGAATCACTTTCAAACTTGCACACATTCTATTACTTGAATAAGCAAAACGTCAAGTACAAGTTGACACACCACCAATCGCCTCTCTCTGACTCTCTGTAGGAAATTCTGAAACTATAAGGCTCTAAGAGGTTCAAAAACTAAAAACAAGTTAGAAATTTGTTTATATACATAGGCAAGCCCAGTTCCCACATGGGCTCCCCCTGGGCCTGCTTGGCCCACATGGCCTAAAGCTTGGCCCAAGTGACTTATAAAGGTCCACAACCTAAAATAAACTAACCCGGTAAGGCCCAGTTCGTAACCATAGCCCGTTATATTAATTTGATGCGTTAGTCTCACACTTTAGGGCCTAACAATACCAAATTAGTTTCGACACAACGTTTCAACAGTTTTTCTAATTGGTCTAAGCAACTTTCAAACGATGACCCAAAAATGGAAAAATCATCCGTGAAGATTTCCAAAGACTCCCCCACCATATTCGAAAAGATACTAATCATACACCTTTGAAAGGTGGCGGGGGCATTACATATTCCAAATGGCATTCCCCTAAATGCGAAGGTGCCATAGGGACACGTAAAAGTTGTCTTTTGTTGATCTTCTGGATGAATAGCAATTTGATTGTATCCGGAATACCCATCCAAAAAACAATAAAATTTTTGTCCGGCTAAGTTTTCCACTATTTGGTCAATGAATGGTAAGGGAAAATGATCTTTGGAGGTTGCGGTATTCAACTTCCTATAATCAATACAAATACGCCACCCGGTTACCGACCGGGTAGCTACCTCCTCACCTACGTCATTTTAGACGACTTGTATACCTACTTTCTTTGGGACAGTTTGTGTAGGACTTACCCACTGGCTATCAGAGATGGGATAAAAAATACCCGCATCAAGCCACTTTAACACCTCCTTTTTGACAACTTCTCGCATGTTCGGGTTTAACCTTCTTTGTGCATCACGGGCGGGTGTTATGGTGTCATCAGTGATGATCTTGTGCATCACTATTGAAGGACTAATACCCTTCAAATCAGCTATGGTCCATCCAATGGCCACCCTATTGGTGACCAACACCTTCATCAATCTCTCCTCTTGCTCCTCGGTCAAATTTGTGACAACTCGTATTTTATAGCTTTTTGTCATGCTCTAGATAACCTATATGAACACTACGTGACAAGTAATATATTAAATTATAGTGAACGTTCATGAATTGTTATACGTGATATGTGGAATATTAAATGTGAACGTATTTGCTTAGGAGAAACGTGTTTGTTTTCATGTGCATGTTGTGACTATATTGTTTTGTTTGAGAACCCTCGGTCGTACACTTCTTCTCGGATCGTACAAAGTCCTCGGACCAATCCTTTCTCGGCCCAAGACCTTCTCGATGCTAAGCTGGGCTCGGCCCGTCCCCTTATGCATATACGCACACACCCTTGGGTGTGGTTCTTCATGATTTACAATCACACAAGAACTTCAAAACCCTAGCTCCTCTTCCCTCGTCTTGAAACCCGAAGGCAGCCCCCTACTTGAAGTGGAAGCCAACGGCTGCTTCTCTCTCTCTCTCTCTCTCTCTCTCGAAGCTTTACCACCTCGCACAATCTTCCTACGCTACATCGAGTCGGACGTGGTTGACCACAAACAGCTTGATTGACTTTTTTGCTTATCTTCCGAGCTAACCTAAGGTGAGGTCACACTTTCTACAAAGCATGAGATTCCCGGTGGTTGGGAATGGGTAATTGATTAAAAGGAAACTTGCGTATTCTCTTTGGGTAGAATACGTACCTCCACCCTCTTAATTGAAGGGTGACAACATTGGAATCTGCGTGATCTCCTTGTATGGGATACGTACCTCCACCTTCTTAACTGAAGGGTGATAACATTGATACTAGACCAAAACTCTATCATTAAGTCCCTCATTTTTATATCGACTTAATCGCCGGGCCAATGGCAAACGGGTCATTAGTTAAATAGCGCTATTAGGTTTGACAAGCCTCACACCGTGCCGTAGAGGACGGGAGTGGACTAATGGATCTGGGCACGTCAATGATGATAGACATTGACTTAGGGCACCCAACTTTCTCAGTCAGTAGTCGATATGGTAACGGGTCTAGTGGGATATTAATGGGGTAGCCCCCACGGCTGGGAGCCAGAGTAAAAGGAAAAGAATGACTATGTTTTTAAACTATGGGGTAACCCCCACGGCAAGTAAGCCAGCTAAAAGAAACTCATGTTTTTGAAACAACTTAAAACGAACACCCAACTGTGAACTCACTCAACATTGTTTTTGATTCGTTACTATATGCCTTGCAGGTCGTTAGGTGCTTAGATGGAGCTTGCACAGGAGGTCGAGGTCGTTGTGGGACATGGACTATTGAGTTCCATGTTAAACCTTATGAACTTATAACTTACGTTTTGGTTTTAAACTTTATGCTTCCGCTGATAACTGGAACTTAGTTAATTTGTTTTGGACACCAATTATATTGTTGGCTGGTTTTATATTTACTTTAATACATCGTTCAATATGATTGGTGGCTGGATCCTGGTCAGTCACGCCTCCTGCGGTGATACTCCGCTTGTGGATTTTGGGGGTGTGACAGATTGGTATCAGAGCCATTGGTTATAGTGAACTTGGTTTTAAAAAGGAAAAAGCTTTTTGATAAAAACCAGACTATAACCTGTTTAGTGCTCAACGATCCACAACGACACTTTCACTCCACGTGCAAGGCTCAACACTCTAGGTGGTATGATTTGAGTTTATATTGCCTATTTGCTAGATTAATTTTGCATGATGCGTTGCTTATTGTATGTTTATTTAGCGTAGTAGCATGCGGTCTATTAGCCTTGATGCGTTCTTTATGTGTGACATCTATGCTTATGTAATCGTTATACAAACTTTAAACAATTCAATATCAATAAAAGAGTGTGTTTTTATCCCAATATTTGTTATTTATGTTTGACATTTTACGCATATTGATTTTTGATCGATTTTAAACTCTATATCGCTTTCAGGGGAGTTATACGCAAACTGATGCGTAAACGTAATCATTTTATCGCGACAAACACTCTGGAACAACAACATAAGCTTAACATACCTTAAATAACCTTTACATAACTTAGGAATAAGTTTTAAAGGGTTTGGTATGGCAAAAACAAGTTTATTCGCTTACAGGGACTATTTGCATCAAACTGCAAAAGTCTGCCGATTCATAAGGAAACGTACAGTCCGGAACATGATCATAAGCTAAACACACCATATATAACCTAAACATAGCTTAGAAATAAGCTTTGAGTGGTTCGGTGTGCGAAAATATGTTTATTTGATCTTACAGGGACTAAAAGTGTAAAAAACGGCGTAAGTTTGCATTTTCGCGCATATCTTACGTTCTGACCACATCTGGAGATCCAAAATTTTTTTACACACTAAAATATTTTTATTTTAGTAATCGGCATGCAAAAATACCAATCGTCGCTTAATTTGGATCGTTTTCGCGTCCGTTCGAGTTTCGTCATAATTAGATGAATAACGTGACCGTACGACCAAACAAACCGACATCCGAGAGTTTTCCGAGCACATTTTGAGTCCTCTGAAGTCTAATGACCTTGTAGAGCCTTGAAAATGGCTTAACGGGGGTTAAAAGTGCTAGAAATGGGCTTAAACAAGTGCAGGGACCTATGCTGTCAACTTTGAAACTATTATCTGCGGGGACTACACGGGTCGCGTAAGCCCTGTCCCCTATCTTACGCGGGGTGCGTAAAAAGGCCTAGTGACATAAACTGATTTTTAGCAAACTGTTGATACTTCAGGGACTATTTAAGCCATTTTCCTTGTGTCTTAACCAAGTTAACACCTCTCCAAGGCAATTACCTGGGCTCTAACACTTGTATGGCTGAGATTTTATGCTTGGAAGTTACACAAACAAGTGGAATGATCTTGTAAACTCACTACAAGTATAAATAGCCAAGCATTTTCATTGTTTCAACTCACCCTTGATCTGATTTCTCTAAGTTGAAGTTGTTAACTTCATACCTGAGATTTTAAGATCAAGTTTTCCCTAGCAAGGACCCTCTGTAAGCTTCCTTCGTTCTTTTATCACTTTCCTAGCGTGAAAGTCAAACAGTGTTTGACTTTCAGCTTTGACCAGTCAATGGTCAACGCGAAGTTCTTTTGAACTTTGTAACGTGATTGTAATCACGATGGTTATAATCCTTAGCGATTATACCTACTGATTACCACGTTAACTAGGTGTAGTGACGAGTCAAAGTTTCGGTCAAAATGCGTTTTAGCACGCATTTTGCAACAAAACTACTTTTAGGTATCAAAACACTTTGTTTTGATACCAAATCAGTTTCATAAGTTAGTTAAACGTGTTTTGACATGTTTAACTCGTCACTATTAGTTTAGTGCTTGTTTAGGGTCGTAAGCTAAGCGGTCTAAACAACCGCTTAAACTTTCGAACCCGACCCGTTTGGTCGATCTTTAGGATCCGACCAAGCATGTTTAGTGATCATAGTTGCATAGGGAATAACCTCTGAGGTTATACCTTATGATCACATAGGATTGGTTAGTTGTTTGTTAAGTAGCTTATATGCCCATAGGAAATGACCAAAATGCCCTTTTGTAGCATAAAACCATATTGTGCATATGTGAACATATTTTTGACATCTAAACTGATATGGTAACATATTTAAGTGTAATTGGGCATGTAAGACTTGACATAGCACATAGATAACCATCCGATCTTAGTTTTACGCAACCGACGCGTTATAGTATCTTAAACTACCATAACGGGTCGAAACGGGTCAAGAGCACTTAGGTAGACTTCCAAATTAGAATGTTAGCTCTATTAAATCATACCATATGAGTTTAATTACTCATTTGAATTATATAACATCATTGTATCCTATCTCCCAATTTAGGATACGATTATTAACATAGTTACCTATACTAGGTGCCTTGTTGATTCCGTGATCCTTGGAGCTTAAATTGGTCTTATTCCCAAGACTAATAAGCAATCCCAAGTGAGTACATAGTTCCCCTCTTTTACCGTTTTCAAATACTTTGGGGTGACACACATGTGCATACTTGTTACTTTCATGCTTTCATTGCTTTTATGACATAAACATGCTAGTTTCACCTAGTACATATATAGTACATGCTTTCAATTATGTTTTGCTATGTATGTTTACTTAGCATTCTAGCACATTGATTTCATAAACATTTTGCTATGTATGTGTGACACCCCAGGAAAACCAGGAAACCACGCAACCTATCTAGCTTCCTCAGTAACTACGTGCTAAATTTCGGGACGAAATTTCTTT